>JBBPNR010001390.1:0-11032 GCA_038091015.1 Boletus vermiculosoides
TTGTTGAACCCAATCAGGATCAAATCTATGACTATGGATTGCACCTCATAGATCAGGAACTTGGAAAACATGGCAAAAGCTTGCAAGACTTTCCTTCCATGCCTAGACCACAGAACAACTGGGGCCGTTATAGAGGAAACCAGCTCATCTTTGAGCAGAGGAATTACAACAGAGAAGAACAGCAAGAATATGTTGATAGAGGTCTCCCTACTCTCAACCCTCAGCAGACTGCTCTCTATGATGCTATCATGGATAGTGTTCTCAACTCCCATGGATCTTCTTTCTTTCTTCATAGTGGTGGTGGATGTGGAAAAACCTATCTGGCCAAACTCATTGCTGCTGGTGTTCGTGCCAGAGACAAGATTGTCCTTTGTATGGCCTCTACTGGTCTGGCAGCTTTTCTTCTTCCTAGTGGTTGCATTGCCCATTCACACTTCAAGATTCCTATTCCCTGCCATGAACAGAGCACATGTAGCATCAAAAAGGATGATGCTATTCATCAGCTTTTCAAAGAGACATCTCTTATCATTTGGGATGAGGCTGCCTCTCAGCATCATTTTACTGTTGAGATTGTGGATTGCACTCTTCATGACTTACTGGATCAGCCAAATTGCCCATTTGGAGGAATTACCATTCTGTTTAGTGGAGATTTCAGGCAAACTCTTTCTGTTATTCTACATGGTGGAAGAGAAGAGATTGTCCCTGCCACCCTTACTCACTCCAACCTTTGGCCAAGGATGAACATTCACTATTTTCACCAAAACATGCAATTAGGTCAAGATCCTGAATGTGATAAATGGGCACAACAACTCTTGCAAATAGGTAAAACAGATGGAGAGGTGGAACTTCCTGAACACATGCGGTGTGGTGACACCATGGCATCCCTCATCAATTGCTTATACTCTAAGCTTCTTGCCCAAGACCAACATCTTCCTGATCAATATTTTTTGGATCGTACCATTCTCAATCCCAAGAATGAACAGGTCCATGAAGTCAATACCACCATTCTGAACTCTGTTTTACCCCAGGAAAAGACCACATACCTCAATGCAGACTCTGTCACAGAGCGAGAGTATGACTATATCCAACCAGAAATTCTCAACACTTTCAGTCCCTCTGGATTTCCCCTTCACAAGCTGGAGCTTAAAATTGATGCACCACTCATGCTTTTGCACAATCTGGATTCCATGAATGGCCTCTGCAATGGTACATGCTTGAGGCTTCTTAGGTCTACTTGCTGCATTCTGGAGTGTAGAGTGTTGGGTGGAGACAATGCCAACAATGTGGTCTTTATTCCTCACATGGCTCTTGACTCTGGTCTTCAAGACTCCCCTATTCCTTTCTGTCACCTGCAATTCCCAGTCCATCTAGCCTATGCAATGACAATTAATAAATCACAAGGTCAGATGGTTAAGCATGTTGGGTTGAATTTGAGCCCTTCTGTTTTTTCTCATGGACAATTTTATGTGGCTTTATCACATTGTACTCATCCCAGAAACATTAAAATTCTCTTTCCTCATGGTCAAGAAAATACCAAAGCAACTAATGTAGTTTGGACTGAAGTATTTAGAAATTTGGACATTTGATATTGTACATAGACATCTTTTTGGTTTGCCATGAACATGGAATGTAACTTCAAGTTTCTACTTGATCACTATCATAAACACTGAAATCTGGGATTAACATTGCATTCAAAAACTGGGATTAGCATTGCATGACATTTTCGGCTTGCCGAAAAACTGAGTACAGCTAGTGGTATTTGATGCGAGACTCATCGGCAAGGAAGTGATCAATTTGATCACACTGACTCCGTCGATTGATGCGAGACAGACAGCGCTTATGTAATCGAAACAGATCGCACATGTTTCTGCTAGCTCTCCGAGTCTCCGGGCAGTGTCCACCATGTCGGCCCTCCGTCTCCTTACTTCCGCAGTCCTTGCATACATCTTCTACACTCTCCTCAAGCGTCTCGCTGCCCCAAAGTCCCCCCTCGCAGTCATATCCGGACCAAAGAAGGACCATTGGCTCATAGGTACGTCTCCCTCTCTCCTTCGAACCGTCCACTTCTTCTCGCCAGGCAACTACCATCGACTATTCCGCGACGCGTTGTAGTACAACCTTGCCTTGGTCAAGGAATATAGCGGGGCTTTCAAAATAAACGCCTTGCTCGGGTACAGGCAAACGTGTTCAACTCGGCAGAGACCCCGAGGTCGCGATGACGGGTGACGAATCAAACTCTTCTACGGCTGCGGAAAAGACTCCAGGAGTGAAAGATGGGATGGAATACCCAGGTGTTTATGCATCTATGTAGGTGTATATGGTACGACGTCGTTTCACAATATCTTGATCTGATGGTCGCCTTCAGGATGACATTCCTTGGTGGCGGTCGAGCATGCATGTACGTATATCGTCCCTATCTCTATTCTCATCATCCTGTCTGACCATCCTTACAACGGCTTCAAATTCGTGGAAATGGAAATTAGTAAGCTCCGCTGTCGCGACATGCTCTGTGTTGAATTGACACAGGAATAATTATATCAGAGCAAGTGGTGACAACGCTTATCTCCCGCATCCATTTCGCATTGCACAGTATACCAGACCAAAACGGGGACGTCAAGGAAATCTACTGGAAGTATAACGCTCTCCAGGTCCCCGTTGTTCGACCTCCGGCTGGGGACGACGTGACCTCACAGGTTCCTCTGGATCTGAGGTTGGTGCAGCCTGGAGATTTCGTGTAATCGCTGCATTCGGCACTGTATGCTCGACAGATTATGTTCTCAGATTATGCGATGTGACACGAGGCGATTAAATCCTGCAGACTTTGATACAAGTGGCTCTCCCATGCGAATAGCCTAATCGATGACTAAAATGAAGTCTGGACTCTGGAGCGTCGTATCAAGGCTAGACCATAAACATAACCTACTGGTTCATGTCAACGTTGCGTGAGCCCTCCTATGTGTCTTTCTCTGCATTCTCTTGGTTTCTGCTCAAGCCAAGACAGAACCCGTAAGAGTAAACGCTGCTGATTTATTACACAGATCACAATTCTGTCTTGAGAGTCTCAAGGCAACGGCCTTGGCTGTGGTGGTCGGTGTTCCGGCCACTTAACACTCCTACCAGATGAACCGACTTAGATGCATACCGACAGATGGGACTCTTGTATGGAGCAGAGCCTCTGCTTGCCAAGTGGGACCAACCATAGTCATACATATCGTGCCAGTCACTCATGAACGTTGGTTAGCACAGGATCGGAGACACCACGACACCGATAACTACTACTGATACGGATCAATGGTTGGGATTTAGCCCAATTACCGAATATTGCTCTGCATATCGTATCCAAGCTCACACGAAGTGCTTGCACATCGCCACAGCGCTGCTGTACCCCATACCGCATTGCATGTCAAATTCGTCTTCGGGTGCCCAGCAAAGCAATTAACAATACAACGCATAACAACCAAGGAAACTCACCCCAGGGAAAAAATATTCAAAAGCCTCGACGTCCAATCATCATATCTTGGCTGGCCCCTTACGCGTCTCGCGTCAACACGAACCCATCTCGGCTCGATTTACCAGCCGAGTTCTTGATGCACCTCCCCACGGAAAAGTTTACCCTTCGCAGGGACTGGAGTAGGGACTACGGTGCTTTGGGGTACTGCAGGCACTTGAGATGGGCGATTGAATGTCTAATTGTACGTCACTATTAACCTATCTCTGGGTCTGCAGCCCGCTTGACAAATTTCCCAGCTTCTAGAGAGGACTATCAGGGACGAGCGGCAACCAGGATCGACAAAAAGACCAACCTGTGCCTGTAATGACGCCACCAGCAACGGACGAAATCATTACGAGAAACAAGAGGAGCAAGGCAGGTGGAAACACAAGCATGGTAGGGTACTGTTAGGCGTCGAAAATGGTTGTGAAAGTGGGGCTCAGGCTCACCTCCCCCAGGTTATATCTCTACGCACAATGTTTGCTTACGCCTCCATTAACGTCAGAGGGGGATGCATGGGGTCTCGGTTATGCTGGCCCCATCCGCGAAACAGGCGAGCCGGAATTTCAAACTAGGTTCCTTAGATTATTGTTCTGTTCGCTTGCCGTCCTCCAATCACAGCTGTCAGAGTCAAATGCATGTAGTGAGTCGTCCGCGTTAGCTACAGGCGATAACAGCACACACCTAGTAGATCTGTAATTGTAAAATAACCCTCGACCTTCGTCACACTACTTTCCAAACGCAGATTTCTTCTGTTTCTCGCCGTTTTCCGTGACATTGAGATTTGTTTCGACTACCCAAAAGATACTGCTAGGGTTTGATCTCAAGGGCTAAAATGTTGACATCTCGCACAGCGCACCATGCGGATTGTATGTACGTAATATGTCACACTGCAAGGGTGGTTCGCTATAATGAGCATGCGTCTTTTTAGATTGTTGTTTATTGTCCTACGACTCGTAATGCATATTCACGAGCCTGACTCGGAATCGGAGCATATGGCAGCTATGGCCTCCTCACTGGCATGCAGTGTGAAGAGCTCTTATCATAGGCTCAATACATGTTGATAATATTGTAATCTATCCGAAGGGTTAACCAAATTAAATTTCAGGGTGCACAAGGTATCCTGCTATATAGGGGTGGATTCCAATGGCCCGAATAAGTAACTGAGGTACATTCACCTTGGATATGCTTCCAAGGTCACCTCACCTTCCGGCAGCACTACCTACGAGGCTTGTCCTGCCTCTTGTTGGACAGTGCGTGCTTATTGCAACTATATACGGGCTATTAGTGTGGGTGGACAGTCACTAACTCATGGAGAGTGCGGTATGTATAGTAGCGGGCGGGGGACAAACATGCATTATCGCCTAGAAATAGTGGATATCAACGACATCATGAGGGCGAGTAGGGTGGGCGCTCTTTGCAACACCTCATTAATGCAGTCCATCAGCCAGAAAATCAGAGTCCATCATACGGATTCGGCCGAGGAAGGTCCCGGTTGTCAGCATAATTGAAATGTTGTCCCAGCACTTGAGAAGCAAGCTGAAGTTGCTGTGCAATGACGAGTAAACAGCTGGCGTTGATGAGGAGCATCACGATTGCTGCCACTCCAATCCATTGTAAGGGTATTGCGCTGCGGCGGGGCACCTCCATGGAGGTAGTATCCTGGGTACACCCAGGGGTGTAGCCATCAGCAAACGAGAGCAGGCGCTCCTTTTCGACCTCATCATTTCCCCCTTGGTTATGAGCAGCGTCGTCGTCGCTGTCCATCTGCTCGTGAGCAGTGAGCAAACATGACACACTGGAAGGCAGACCGATTTACCTATGACTCTGCTACCGTGGAGTCTGTACTGGATTGATGTGGGTCCCGTTTGCTCAAGAGACCTATAGTTCGGCAGGGCCATTTGTGCTTTTCTGAGGCATTAATACGTGAGACCCCTGGTGGGGGAATTTCTATATTGAAGCTTTCTAGAGACTCTGCCTCACCTATTGCGGCCCTGCATGCGGACGCAACGCGGGTATGGAAGTGACCTATTATCGCCCAGAATGCTGTGGTTTTGTCCAGCCTATGATCCGCCTTATGATGGAGCCAGCCTCAAGGAAAGTTCAGCTCGCCAGCAATTGAGGTGTTTGAAATCGAAGTTAATTCTTTTCGAAAGAATGTGTGCGAGAAAGTTGAAACACCTACTAATCTGCAAGACGGGTGTATGACGTTATCGCTTGAGTACTTCCCGCAGGCATTTGAAAAGCTGTGATTGGAGGATGGCTAGCAAAAAAATAAAACGAGCGCATTGCATCCCAAAGCCCGTTTCAGTCTACCAATTAGTAGAATCTGGTATAGTTCGTATGGAAGGGTAGATCGAGTACCGGGGGATCCGGTGCATATTTCTGTGGGCTTACAGGTGGAGCGGCAGACACAGAGGGTGCCGACATGGCAAGTCGCTCCCGATAATACGGTTTAAGCAACCCAATCTGGTCTTCCACGTTCCCGTTCTTTGAGGCGATTGGGACAAACGGCGGCGACGGTGATTTATATCAGTGTCTCAACTGGGGCACATGGTGAGTCACAACGACGAACATACTTGTTATATAGTAATCAAGGGGGAAATTGCCGACACGAAACCGTCCAATGTGAACTTGGAGGGGCGAAGTCGGAGGTTATGCGGCGAATTCAATGAGTGCACTGCTCGATTAGCAGCTGAGCGCTGAATCTCCATGAAGCAATTCGGATGAATTTCAACAACGCGCCCGTGTCGTCTTTACGTAATCGTGAAGGGAGTCCCATACATTTCCGACGCCTACGACAGTTAACGCGTAACGTCTTGATCATCATTTCTACGATATGATCGATGTAATCGCGCACCGCACCGTGACGTGTGCCGCTTGAGGCCAGACACTTCCAAATACGGCGATGTGACATGGGTGGGCAGCCACTCCCGCAGATTGGAGCATAAGCCAACTGACGGTGATGAAATATGCCAGTAATGGGTGAGTGACTTAGATTAGGAGAGAAAGAGGGTAGAACCATCATTCCAAGGGGTCGGTAATGACAGTTTACCCCAGACTCAGCAGAAATCATTGGGCAATATCGGAAGCATCACATGGTCAATCTACCCCCTATATGTCATACACCGGACGCGACTTCCTGACAGAACCTTAGCAAAAATTTGCCTCCGACTTCAAGCTTAGCTTCAGACTCCACTCACCGAAGCAAATCGTGCCCTGGAACATCTCGCAAGTTCCCAGCCTGGCCCCCTGATGGCCTCATGACGGTATGTATTTAACACCGTAGGATATCCAGCACGTAAGAGGCGGTCCGCTTGACACCCTTGTCTACGGAAATATTTTCATTTCATGTATGTACTCGGCTTAACAAGACATCATGATGCTTGGCACTTGTGACCCCGGGATCCCTCGCGGGGAACCTAACTTACTACAGGACTTAAAGCACAGCATGTAGGTTTTTCCAGTTATCATTTATTTCCTCCATGATGCTGCGGTACTGCCGCAATGCTCGATCGAGTTGGCTTCCAAACTTTATATATATCCGGGATGCGTGGTAGAATATGTGCATCTACCATGCCATGGCACCTCCCACTTCCCGCGCGACAAGAAATGCCCCTCGTCTTTCCTTGCCCTCCAGTCCCTTCCACCCACTATCGCGTGCCGTGATTGCCTGCCTCGGCGCGCTCGCCGCTGTGACAATCTTCAATGTCCTACTTACCTTTCACACCATCCGCACAGTCGGGGATCTCCTACCAAACACCCGCGAATGGAGTAAGTCCGCGGTTGCCTCGAAAAATCCTGCTCGGGCTGACCATCCCTTTTTGAAGCTTACATAGGAGACGACTTTCCCTCAGACCTACCTGTCGAGATACCGCTCGCAGGCCTGAGGGTGGAAACTGGCGAGGATCACTTTTCGCTCAATAACGACGACGAATGGGGGACCCTTTTCCCTTCCGACGGGTTCGTGCGTCTGGGTCCAAATGACCGCACGTTCCACGTGTCGCTTTTCCATCAGCTTCACTGTCTGGACGTCATTCGCGTTGACTATTTGACAAATCGGACACACGCATTTGAGCACATTCTGCACTGCCTGCACTATCTTAGGCAAATCCTCACTTGACATGCTGACACGACACTGGAAGATGATATTCCTCAAATTGTGGACGGTAGTTGGACCCACGCGGCAAACGGGGTTGGTTCGGTCCATAGATGCAAAGACTGGACTATACTACGCCAGTGGGTGGCTGATCACCCCAGCTTACCACTCAAGGTTGTGCAACCCTCGATTTTTTTGTCATGACACAAGTTGAGTGTGTATGTACCTCATGTTAGATGTAGCACGTGCCCCACCACACTATCATTCCACCAGAGCTGGAAACATTTACACAAAATTTCAGAATAGCACTTCAACTACTCACCTGTTCGTTATCAGCGCAATACAGTAGTCGTGGAACTGTCGTTAGCCACTAGCTCCAACTTTCCCGAGGATGACATCGAAGTCAGTTGCAAAATTGTGTCAGTATCAGAGCACAGTCGTAATCCTGAGTCCTGAAGGCCTGATGGGCAAGCCCGCGGAGAAATTTCCGACAGTCTGGCATTCGAGAGTGGTCATACCGCGATCCCGAACGTTTGCGCTCTACGGCCCCACCAAGCTGCTTTTTCAATGGCCATTCGCTCCTGAACTTGTATTGTCGCTGTTAGTAATGACACCACAATGCCGTTCCAGAAAGATCTCCAAGTTGGATAGAGGAGTGCTCGTTTAATTCAGCAGCAACACGACATATATGTGATAACTAGGCTACGTATGTCCATGGTCGAAATTAAAAAGACCGAAAAAATTTCCTAATTGGGCAACCTAGGAAGGTTGCGCATTGTATGTGCCACGTCGAAATGGCCAGTCCAGCTACTGGCGATGTCATTTATCGAGGAAAGGCCGGTATTTCTGAGGGCGCGTGAACGATAGGAATTGATTGGCTTTCTGGAGACTCCGCCCGTGCCCCGATAACGGGGCAAGGACTGTTCGTTGCGTAGACGCGGTGACACAAGTGAGCTTGCGGATCTCCTCTCTGGTGCACCCCCGATCGAGTTGTTCATTCACGCGAATTACCGCCTTCCTGACCTCGTCTGATTTAACCGATGATTAGAACATGCCATCTTGCAATCCACCATCGCATGCTGGCATCTGAGCAGTTGATTGCTCAGTACTCAGTTTCAACTTGGTTCTGATCGACACTCCGCTATAGTGTGAAAATGCGTGATAAGCCAACCACCGCGAGTAAGTATGTGTCAGTTCTAGATCGCTAATTTCAATGCCGAGGCAGGCCCCGGCAGCGTAATTTCTATCCACGGTCATGGTCTCACACCCTATATCTTTTATTTTCATTGTCATTCGAATGCGTATCTCTCGGAAATATGGTGTCCCAACGGTAGTCACATTGTCTAACTTTTTGTTGGTTACAGTGGTTGTATATGCGTTGCGGGATCGCTCGAATCTGGGCCATTTATCTTGCTGCTAGTACTAGCTTTCAGTCCATCTCTGCGACTCCATGGGTTTTTGTTGACAAAAAATGTAATAAAGTAAAAACAAACAGAAACCTCATGTACCAATCTGAGACCTCCAAGTATAAATATACAATGGTGCTCGAGTGTTCCAACTCCTGTTAGGTTGACAACTCCCGAGGAACAATATTAATCAATAGTGCTCATTACCACGTAACAATCATAGTTCCAACGGGACCATGGATATCCCCGGCCCCAGGAGACGGTGCAAATTCAAATATCTGGTTCTGCACTGATTCTCTGAAAAGCTTTACACCTTTGTCTCTGCAAAATCGGTATTGGTGGTAAACCCATCGGTGTAAGCAGTTACCGAGGCACCAGGATCTTCTCCACGGCGCACCACCCACTTGAAGTGCGTGGACGTGATCGCTCCAGAGGTATGTTCCGAAGAAACACCAAGACCAACGCGTATCATGATGAGTGTCGGAGCGATACCCTGTGATAAGAAAAGGACACGTTCGGAGCCAGGCTTGGAATTAGTAAATGTGTTGCTTACATAGATTTGGACGGCCATCACGGCGAGGATGGCCTCTGCAGGGCTGGAGACGGCAAAGAGGACGACGAAGACGAGTTGGAATAGAAGATAAAGGGCACCGCTCTCGGTGATAAGTGTGATTGCACGGTGTGATACGCCCCGAATGACCTGAAAGGGGGCGTCCGGGACAGTGCGAGAGGCATACCAGATGCGGTAAACGATGAGAGAGGTGACGATGACGTTTGTACAAAGGGGAAGGATGTATCCGGCGAGACCAAGGGGAACCAAGGCTGCAGGAGGGGCTGGGGAATTGGGGTTGGTGGCGAGCAGAATATTAACGACGGCAATGATACAAGCTAGGGATTGACTATGAGGGGAGGCGAGTTTTTTGAGGGAGAGGGCTGCCTACCGAAGCCACTGATAGCAGAGAGGAGGGGTAGTATGGCAACATAATAGTTTTTTTCCCAAATTATCCAGCAACGATAGACGAGGACAAGATCACCCAAGAGGTCGGTAAAGGATATCAGGAGGTCTGCTCCCACGAGCTGACTGGTTTCGTTAGAATAGTTGGTCACACCGATGGCGTTCTATTGTCAATTGAGCAAGGATGTGAATGGTTGCGTAATGGATCAGGGTCTCGAGAGGGGCTAACCAGGGTGTTGTAGAAGTGGTTGAACTCAAGGGCAAAGTGAGTGGTGCAACACAAGAAGATAAGGCAGTTGAGATAGAGGACGGGATTGTTGGGATGATCACGGAGGGGTTTATACCTGAGAATGATCAACGAAACAACGAAGAGCGTGACGTTTATGCCTGTACACGAGGAGAATCAAGTTCAAGGGTGAGAAGGGCACCGATGGACGACGTACCCCAGAGGACTGCCTCGCACGCAAAGCCTACGAGGGCAGCTAAGTCATCGGAGAGCGGCATTGGCGGTGGTCGTGGTCGTGGTCGTGGTCAGAGTGAACGGAATATACATATATATATTCTGGGGGACCCGAAGAGGCCAACATTGCTATATGGTATTTGACGCGAGATTCATGGGCGGGGAAGCAATCAATTCGACCACACTGACTCCGTCGATCGAAGCGAGACAGCGCTTATGTAATTGAAACAGATCGCATATGTCGTCCCCTCCGCTAACTCTCCGGGTCTCCTGGCAGTGTCCATCATGTCGGCCCTCCGTCTCCTTACTTCCGCAGTCCTTGCCTACATCTTCTACACTCTCCTCAAGCGTCTCGCTGCCCCAAAGTCCCCCCTCGCAGTCATATCCGGACCAAAGAAGGACCATTGGCTCACAGGTATGTCATCCTCTTTCTCCTTCGAACTATCCACTTCTTCTCGCCAGGCAACTACCACCGACTATTCCGCGACGCACTGCAGTACAACCTTGCCTTGGTCGAGGAATATGGAGGGGCTTTCAAAATAAACGCCTTGCTTGGGGTAATCCCAGACAGACCTTCGCCAAAGCAAATCAACTTACATTACATGCTGTGCAGAGCCAACAG
>JBBPNR010001391.1:0-11030 GCA_038091015.1 Boletus vermiculosoides
CAAATTCTCACCCAACGGACGCCTCATCGCCGCTGCCACGTGGCTCAACTCCGTTCAGATCTACGACAGCCAGAACGGCCGCCTCCTCGTCGACATCCCACTCCGAGTAAATTCTCTGTACAACCAATCGCTCGCTTGGACCAGCGATAGCAAGCAACTCTTTGTCTTATCTCTCGACGCCAACATCAACTGTCTCGACGTGTCCACTGGGACGACGCGCTCCCAATGGCAAATTCACAGCAAGAATGAACCTACTTGCATCGCCCTCACAAGCAATGGCGCATTCGTCGCAGCTTCCGCAAACTCATCGGTCTCGTTATGGGACACTACGACACACAAGCAAATCGGGTTTGTCATCCAGCATCCAGCTCGCGTCGCGTCAATGGCTATCTCAGCAAACTACGACCTTGTAATTGGTGGGGGCACGACGATCACCCTTCGCAGTCTCTGTGACATACTTCCCTTATCATACTCTGACGATGTAAGTGCATTTGTTCAACATATCACTGCGTGGGACCCTATGGTATTGACTGCTACAGATTTTCACAAAGCGGGTGGAAAAGGCCGATCTCGAAGAGACAAGCAAGTCCCTTCGTCCAGAGGAGGAGAGCCCAAGTGTGTTTATTATCACCCTGACTCGCGTGTCGTTGACATCCGCATTCATTAGACACCAGAATCGCACGTCTCGAAGAAATCGTTCAGCAACTCCGTAATCAGCTCTCTGACTCCCAAAGCGCAGCTGCTCACGAGAACGATAGTTTGAACAAAACAATCCAGTCCCTTCGTGAGTGCATTCATCGCCTCTTAACGTGTCAATGACATCCCTGTCCGTTAGACTGCACAGTCTCCCATCTCGAACAGCAACTTCGCACCGAGCGTGCCGATTCCCAACACAGAGTGGACAACCTCGTCCAGATCCTGCATGCGCACGAGCAGAAATATCAATGCGAACTCCTGTATGCCGAGGGCCGGATAATCGATGCTGCACTCTCTCTTCTCGAGATCACCAACACCGTGAGCGATGATGTCAGAGCCAACAAAGTCATAACGGACTGGGTTGCTAGTGAGTTTGGCGTCGCACATCAGGATACAGTATTCAATTTCTACCATCAGAGTTCAAGAGCCAATGCATATCAAAACTGGAAATAATTGGAGATGGGGCACCAAACACCGAGAAACAGGATGAAGCGACTACAGCTTACTCCACTGCATTGTTACTCAGTCCCTCCACCCCGAACACGTTGCTAATGAAATGGGCAGGCACAGTGCTGATTCGTAGCTCATCCGACGAAGCATTGACTGCCGCCGCCCAGGTAGAGTTTACATGATGGTCTGATTCCAGACGTTGACAATCTTTGCGAATCAGTTCAAGGTGCCAAGATTTCTAATCTACCGGGCAATTTGTAATTTCCTGCAAGAGGACGGTCGCATTTTGGAGGCGATCGAATGTTTCCGGCGGATGGAGAGAGAGCTAGGAGAGAGCACGGGTGTCTGGGATGGGCAGGCTCACTCCGAACTCGCTGAAGGGCTCCAGCGGCGACATAACGATGCGACAAATTCTTTCCACACAGCGACAAACATCCCCGAGGAGGAAACAAAGTCTATGGACGAAACCGAGTGGGTTGCTAGTGAGCATTCATTACTTGGTTCGTGGCCCTCGGTGCCCTCTAACATTGAATATCAGACTTCAAAGTGCGTTGTCTCAAGGCATTAGAGCAACGCGGAGATGTCGCTGTGGGCTCTACTTCATACAAAGATGCTGTCGTCTGCTACACTACAGCATTGACCCTCGATCCTGTATCGACAGACCTTTTGATCAAACGAAGCAAAGCACGAGCTGGGATTGGATCATGGAAAGATTCGCTGGAGGATGCCGATGCGGTACGTGTTTCCTACTCTACACCGGAGCAGAGAGCCAATGTGATCCCAGGCGATCAAACTGGACCCGTCGTCTCCACGTGGCCACGAGAGAAGGCATGCAGCACTACTCGGCGCTCACCGTTACGATGACGCAATCGATGCATATAACGATATGCTTCTGAAGCTTGAGGAATCTCCGGATCCTGTTACTCGGGGTAAGCATTTTCTGACCTGCACAAAAGCGTTGTCTGAGGATTCTGCCTGTTGCAGAATTGCGTAACCACTATGTGAGCCCATCGCAGACGATGGCGGTAATTCGTAGTTCTGCCAAGCGGACTCAGCGGGACGCTCCGCTCGTCCTCGTTAACACAGAGACTGGTCGTCTTTGTGACAAGCAGGGGCGAATGGATGAATTCGAAGCCGATCCAAAATTAAAGGAGCTCGTTGCATCCATTACGACAAGACGCTGTGACGACGACTCTCGCATCACTCAGACCGTTCGGAAATACTTCCGATACGCCACGTTCTCCCATATGTGGGAAGGAGCCGAACCGCTGTTCCATGATGTCCTTCAGAAATCGGTACACACACTGGCAGCATCACCGACAGTCTTGAAGTTAGTGAGGTTCTGTATGACGGCGCGGGAGGCTGGGTTGCACTGGGCATGGTCCGATACGTGTTGTATCAACAAACCGGACGGCTCGGTGCTTCAGGAATCCCTGACGTCGATGTTCAAATGGTACCAGGAATCCGCCCTCACGATCGTTCACCTAAAGGGCGTACTATCCGACTCAGACCTGCGTGCTCTCGTAAGGTGTCTGTGGAACACCCGTGCATGGACATTGCAGGAGTTCTTTGCATCTCGGGTTATCCGGTTCTACACCGAAGATTGGAAGCCTTATCTTCCTGACGAGAGTGCGTATAACCACAAGGATTCACCCACAATCATGGGCGAGATGGCGGACGCAAATGGGGTTGACGTACAAGTTCTGCTCTCTCTCCGACCAGGATCAGAGGACGTACGACAGAAGCTCTGTCTTGCTGCAACACGCCTCGCTACGAAGCAGGAGGATATAGCCTACTCGCTGTTCGGTATATTTGACGTCTCCATCCCCGTCAATTATGGCGAGGGCCAAGAACGTGCTCTGGGTCGCCTGTTACAAGAGGTGTTGACTCGGTCAGGTGATGTCACGATTCTAGCCTGGACAGGGAAGGCATCCGACTATAATAGCTGTCTTCCTGCGGAGATTGGTGTATATCGCGATCCAGCATCACCCTATGTCCCGTCGCCAATTGAAAATAACAAGATGGATGGTTTGGTCGCGGAACTACAGATATCCTCGGCATATCTCGACTCCGCCATGATGCTATATAATCAAGTCGTCACTCTCGCATCGCCGCGTCTTTTCAGCCGCCGGTTGAGCTTATCTTGCATCGTATTTCCGCTGAGAGGCCCGTTGGTCTCTGGCCGTGATTCTCAGCATGTTTATCGCGCCGTGACATCTGCACTCGGAAACGTAGAGATCAAGACAACGGAGGATTTATCCAGCCTGAAAAATTTAGTGCTCGTGCATCCATGGCTCAAGTGCCTTCTTGATCCTGTCTTTCCTTCAGAGGACGTGGTTGTGGATGATGACGCCGAACCACTCACCCCACTCGAGGGGGATGGCGGGGACGGCTATTTCGATGTGCTCTCTCCCTCTACATCACACACCGCATCCCCTTCGTACGACAAGCTCCCTAGAGCATTACGGCTCTTCGCGCGTCTCAGGCAGCCTTTCGGCGCGTTATTGCTCGCTCCTCTATCGCACAATGAATACAAACGTGTCGCATCGGATCACCCCATCGTCGTGCAGCTACTCGAGAACGTTCCCCCACGCTATCTCGCGCAGAAGATACAGACGCTAGATATCTTGTAGTTGCCGTGCTGTCTTGGGAGATCCGTTTGTCCATCCGATCACCCTATCGTCGTGCAGATACTTGAGAACGTTCCGCCGCGTTATCTCGCGCAGAAGATACGGACACTAGCCATCTTGTAATTGCCGCGCTATCTTGGTGGATTCGTCTGCTTCTGTTTCCAGATCTCTTACTTGTGCTATCTCGGACCTGACTATTGCCTGTTCTCGCATTTCGCCTCGTTTTCCGCAAGGTATATCATCCTGTTTGTAGTACCCCGTGTATCATGGTAGTGTTTGTTGTAACTCTATATACGAACGACTCTCTGGCGGGTCAGTCAGTTCTCGAAAACTTGCAAAACAGTCCCGCGACTCGAAAAAAGAGCCATCTTCAAGTTGTACACGATCGATCTTTAGCTCGTGCTTAGCAATCGGTGAGGTGAAGAAACAGTGAGGTTATGTATTCGTAGTGCAACTGAGATACGTCGTTGGCTATACGAACGGAATGGGAGATCCATGAGAGATGTGAGTGAGGGGGAAAGTGGGCGATAGCGTGGATACAGAGCTCTGTCCGGCTCTGAACAGTCCTAGAGCTGTGGGGAGCTATGAGGGCGGGTGGGAGTCGATCGAGGGTGTAGTGGGAGGGAAAAAACGACAGGAGGGAGCCCAGCTAAAAATGCGGCGGGCACGAGCAAGGAGTGTGGTGTGGGAGAAAGAAAGGATCGGCGTCATACGCCTTGTGCTCCGCCAAAGATAAGTGACCACGTTCGTACCTCACTGTAACTAGCACTACGTAACAGAGCCGCACTCCACCACAAAGGTGAGCATCCCCGATGATCTTGAAAATAACTTATACAGACCACATGCGGCGAAAATAGATAAAGTACTAGCGCTACAACCCCACCCACTATATGCATGCAAAAAGCTGCGCCAACTGCATCGATGCATCAAATCCAACACTCTCCTCGCCAACATCGCTGCGTCCTTGTCGTCTTCCAAGTTAATCTGGTGTCTCCCAACCCCACACCAACGCCCACGCCCACACCCGTGCCTATGCCGACGCTCCCCCCGCCTATTCCACCAGCACTGCCCAACCCCCCTGGGCTCACGGGCACACTCACGACAGCCCCACCCGTACCCGTCCAGTCACACAAATGCCTCAACGTGGACACGAACCCCGCATCGATAAACTCTTGTCGCCGTCTCGGATTACTCGTCAGCAGATATATGAGGAGCGTGTGGGTGTTTGGGATGGACGTACCTCGCGCATGACTAGTTCGCTGGGAGAGTCGAGGCCTGCGGAGATGGAGCTTGCGACGAGGTCCTCCCCCATCAAGTTAAACATGAACGTGATCCCTTCTTCGTCCTCGGCGAGGTTCCGAAGGATTCAAAATGCCTGTTCTTGGATCTGAGGATCGACATCGTTTACAAGTCTGGTTTAGGAAGAGGTCCAAGTGGTGACATGTCAGCAGGAGAATTTTCCGCAAGGTGTCAAGCGACATACTCGGCAAGGTGAGTCCATCCGAGGTGCATCATAACCATCCCTTTCGTAGCAAGGCTACTCTTGTATAACAAATTCTTCAGTGCCCATAGGACACTCACCCGAATTCCTTGATCTTCGATTCTGGAAAGCTGCATCAACCGCGGAAGTAATCCATCCGCGAGCATGGCCTTGTCGACCCTCCTAAGCAAACTCCCACGAGTTCGCAGCACGCTACTCACCGGTCTCAGAGGTGAAAAGTCGTTTACGAGATTGCACACCACGGATGATGCGGCAGACGTGACTCTTGGGTCTTCGTCTTCCTTTTTGAATACCTGGTACAATGCCAGTCCGGTTCTGCTGTCGGTGAGGTTCGCTCGGATAATCGCGGCATCACGGCTAAGTGCTCGGATGCACTGACAAGCCGCCACACGCACCCCTACACCCTTATGCGAAAGACATGCTCGGACAAGAGGTATCAACTGGATGTTGTCAGCAAGATCCCGTTTGATGACTTTGTCAAAGAGTGCAATCGAGGCTATCGCCATGAGGACTGCCTGTGCGATGAATTAAGAGGGTGGAGATGAGCGATGGACACGGAAGTAAAGGACACGGACAGACCTCTCGGAGGACGACTCTACTCTCGGACTCATCAATGTCCCAGTCGCGATCGTATACCTCTAAGCAGATATCCTTTTCGTCTCTGACCAGCAAAGCTGCCAAAGATATCTTTGAGAGTATTTCGTGGCAATGGAGAAATGGTACGAACAAAGGGTGTGGCAGGCTTTGATTTGATTTTGGGGAGACTCCGAAGGCAAAATCAGGACGCGGTTGAGAACTTGGATGACAGTGAGTGCAGCTGCAGGGTCCACCGTACCTAGGTGGTTGTTTGCTTGGGCACGAATGATGTTTGTAACACTTATTTCCATCATAGTGAGCGGAAGGTATTTAAACTGATCTCGAGAAGCTCACCACAATGATGCCGCAAGTTGGACATCCGTGACACGACTCTTGGCCAAAGATAAAACAAGAGCGAGAGGAGGTGCACCTGCACACAGGATTAATATTGAGCATATGGGTGGATTGAGTGTGCTTACCACCATCAGCAGGTACCCTTGCCAGTGCAGTAGCAACGGCCCGTGGGTTGTCCAGAGCGAGAGCGGCAAGGGCACACAATGCGGCGTCTAGTCCCTAAGGTCGTTATCTGATCAACATCGAACCTACACTGCCTTGAGATCCTTCTTCTGAATTATTGCAATCAAAGTCCGGATTACCCAGGCACCATGCCTCATAGTGACGTGTACTACCCCGGGTCCCTCCCAACCGCGCCTACTTTTAACTTCTCGGTGGCGTTCCGAACGTGGAAGCCATTCAACGACAGCGCTTCTGCGAACCTCCGTGCGAACTGCAGTTCCTATGAATCGTGCAATTGTGACTGAAGTCTGCGTTGAAAAGTCGGCCAAAAAGAGGTAGGAACATCCAAGCAGTCGAACTAGAGATGAAAGTATCTGTTTATATGCGTCATGCGCACCAGAAACTACAACGGACCTCGAAGAGATAGTTGAGCGCAATCTTTGCCTCGGATCGGAAGCGAGCGGAATACGTTCGGATTGGGCCGAGAATAGGACCGTTTACTTCGATGATGGCCCTGGCGAACACATGCAAGGCACGTGCTAGCGCGGATTTGAGGGAGACAATCATAGCGGCGCAAGCGCCAGTTCCCGACTCCTCCCGATGTAGTCTATGATCATCAGCGTAAAACAGCCACCGAGGATACTCGTTCACCCTTCCACAAAAAAACGAAGAAAACGGTACACTCCTAGAAATTTGATCTTCAGACGAGCTATGAGAGCGCAGCATGAATATGATGGAAATCCGAAGTACTGTAATGAACACAAGATGTCCACACCAGTCTGAGATATGTAGATAACGATGCCGTCATAAGAAACAAGTCCATTGTATTTAAACTGGCAATGTAAACATGTTTGGGTATGAATCAACAAAGCTTTCCTCAACCAATTGCAGTGTCAAAACATGTGGGATGATAATGCAGATGATATAATGGATCATAGTATATTGGATAATCATCCGTGACGTGAGGAATGCCTAAAGGAGGGCATGCCTCCTCGTCGACTCGGAGCAAATGAGCTTGGCGACATGGAGACTTCACAACAAACCTGATGCAAGATCAATATCTAAATGTTCAGAGAGGACAATTTACTCACATCTTCGAAATGATTCGGCGATTTACGATGCTGATCGTCACGCAGCGGGCAATACTTTTTCAGCAGTGCGCAAAGGACAATCACGATAAACAGTTATTTACATCGTCATAATCAGTAACAAACAATGCTATGTATATATGGGAAAGTCACATGATGATCGTGGGAGTGTGCCTGGACATTTGCCTTTGACAGAACCCTCCTCCACTTCGTGGGAGTCGGGGATCGCGAGAGCCTGCGAGCTGGACAAGGCACGGATGATCGGCGATCGCTTGGAGTGCATTTGCTCGAAGCAAGCTTGCAAGTGCAGCCTCAGAGCCTGTCGGAAAGAAAGCAGGATGGGGGATTGATGCATAAGGCTGGTTCTACCGTAGGAGATTGAGGAAATGACATGTGCTGCCTCGGCACGGATGTCATCTTGTGAGCCCTTGGGACATGGGCCTTGGGGTGGTTAGTAAGACAATCGAGAGCATCGTGCCAGCGATCGGCCGAAGAGGGTTTTTGGGCCCCGACGTTGAAGGGCGATAAGATGCGGAATCGCGCGATTACGCTTCTTGATCCGGTTCCTCGACGAGTCGGCTCGCTTTCATCTACCACTCTTCCTCTCCTCTCTTCAGACGTCCCCGGCCCAAAACTACGAGGCTTGAGTTGAGTGGAGATTTTAGATACATGGATGGGAACGTACAAGTGAACGAAGGCGGTGTCGCGAGCAAGAGGTGGGGAACCTACGTATGTCACGACACGGACTCCGGAGTCGGCGGGACGCCGAAGAGATGCTGCGGTTCCATCATTCTGCTGAAAATGACATGATTCTTTCTTCCTCGGACCCTTTTACAACCCCCCCCCCAAAAAAAAAAATGGTTGCGGTGTTGCACGCGGCTGCTCCGTCGGTCATTTATTTCTTCACGCCTGAGATGCGCTGGTCAATCACTGGAAGGTACGTTACAGTATTGACCAATTTCAGAACACATCGGTGAGTGGACTACATATATATCGGTTTTCCGTCCACATATATCAATCGGATCATCCAGTGATACCCTCGACTTCCTCTCAGAGGTGAGGTAAGGCACACTCCTGGCACTCTTGATGCTCTAACCTGTGGTGGTCCGTATGGATTTCCACGACCACTGGCAATTGAACTACGTGCGGACGATCCCATTCGAGACGTTGGCGATATGCTCGCATGGGTCCATCGGGGAATAGCTGCAGAATGTGAGTTCCTCGAAAGTCTTTTCAGTGTGAACCGTCAGCATGCATGGTAGGAGCTGCACGGACATTTAATAGAAGTGAAGAAGAAGAGTGGGTGAAGGAGTTGTTCAATTCTTCCGTGGGTAAGCTTTGCGTACCACTCAAGATGAGGGAAGCATTTAACGCGCGCACAGTTGATCTTGTCGTCCCTTGCTCGCAAGGCTGACAGACTGAAATGCAGGTTCGAGTGCTGCAAGAGAGGTGTATTCTATCCTACAAGGTTGCCAATCTTTTGCAGTAGTACGTGTTCACTATGCAGTGGACGATCGGGGACCAGTCTTTACTTTCCCAGACACTCTAGGAGTAAGCATTTCTCTATCACCTGAAGAGTCGATCACAGTGTATGACCATGCTCTAGGATAACAGGAGTCAGTTACAAAGTCTTCGCCTCGATAGAGGCTCAAGGACGTGCCTTGCATCGTATACCCCTCGTTCGTCACCTATCGCATTCTACTCCGCCCCTCTTGGCTCACAAACACATTAATACATCCCACAGGACCTCGACGACCCATCTCTTTCACCTCCGCATTCGATCATCGACCACGCCCAACTCTTGCGTGAAATCATGCAGGTCTATGACTCTTCCCTTCTCAGCGAGGGTTCCTCTGACCCCTCTGAGGCAAGCACGGGATTCCGACTTATCCTGGATGTCATGGTCGATCCTGCTGTCACTATGTGTGCTGCTGCTGCCGAGGAAAAGGCGACGTTGCGTCCGAGATGCCGGGACCGTGCGGTATTTGTACTGAATTGTCTGAGCTATTTGGAGGTGCGTGTGTTGGTTTGGGTTGGGTTCCTTGTGTCCTCGCGTTGTGCTAGAACCATTTTCGTTTACGGAGGACAAGCGGAAAGCGGTGAGGGACAATATCGAGGAGAAGGTGCGATTGCTTGAAGACGAACATGTAAGTTTTTTTTTTCTAAGCTCTCTTCATTCATACACGAAGTTACGACTGCTACCGTCCGGAAGAAAAAAAAAAAACAGCATGAAAACATCCTCAATGATGCCTCTCTCAGGGACCCAATCCACACTTTGGAGACGAAAGATCCTGAGGTAAGTTCCCCTTCCTCAGCGTGATGACGTTCGTTTGTTCTCACCCACGCATCCTTTTTTGCAAAACGTGCAAAAAATACAGCAGACGCCACTCTCGTCTTCCTGCGACCGAACCAGCAACGCTCGCCAAAGTGCTCGGAAACCTTTCTCTTTGGCTATCTACTCCAAACGTGATCTCATTCCCGTCTATTTCCGCTCTCATCGTCGTTTCTTGCCGGGCACCTGCATCGCGGTGCGCTGAGGCGGCTCGTCCGGTCATACAGTGGGCTATGCGAAGAGGTACGGGCAGTGAGCGCATGAGGCAAGTACGTTGCGGGGAGTGTGGCTCTGGGGAGGGAGCAACCGTTTAGACAGGTGAAGTTGTTGAGGCACATATTTGGGCTCGAGGAGGGCGAATCCTGAAGAATGGACCATTCAGACTGTTGGGTAGCTCGTTTAGTCGCTGCTTTCCATTTCCAACGTGAACTGCTTGGACCGCAATTTTCCTCATCGACACCTCACATGTCACTACCACAATGACGACGATTTCGGTGGAGTGAGAACAAGCACCGAGAGATGATGATAGGTGTGTGAATTGATATCTATCGATAACGAGCCACGTGTATGCCAGGCGACATTGGTGTACCATGAATGGACGACCGCACATCCTTCTTTCCACCACTCTGATACCTGGCCGAGTATGTCTTCGAGCAGAATGGGCCGGTCAAGGAATGGTGAGTATCCGGGGAGACGTTTGAGAATGCGATACTGACGGGAACCCAAGAGTCGAGTAAGAACAGTCCCTCCTCCAGCACCGTTCATCAACGGTGGGCGGAACCGATCGAAATCGATGGTCGAGACGACATATTCTCAGTCGCCTTTCTCGTTGATGGGAAACACGTCGTGAGCGGTGGTTCGGAAAAAAAGCTCCGAGGATGGCGAGTAGAAGATGGCGTGGAGGTGGGAACGCCGATGGATACGTGGAGTGATGTTTGGAATATCGCGGTGTCACAAGATGGAAATTGGGTCGTCAGTGGGATGAAAAGTGGCGAGGTGATACTGTGGAATGCGGAGAGCCACAAAAAGGTGACCGGGTTCAAAGCACACAGCAAGTCGGTGCACGCGGTGGATATCTCTCCTGATGGGACCAGAATCGCGACTGGATCGCGTGACTCGACCGCTTGTGTCTGGTCACTCTCGACTCGGACTGGTGAGCCCCTGCTTGAGCTTGACCCCTTGAAACACAACAACCCTGTGGCGGCAGTCAAATTCTCACCCGACGGATGCCTCATCGCCAC
>JBBPNR010001392.1:0-11015 GCA_038091015.1 Boletus vermiculosoides
AGTGACTGCCGCGCGAAAAGAAAGGAAGAGGTCGGGGCGCGGCTGATAGGCTGACTGGTGAGAGAGCGTAAGAGAGAGAGCTGCCGCGACACCGCCACTCGAGCAAAGACTCAATTCTATTACTATTCGCGTACTCGTACTACTAGAATGACTACACAGGACACAGGTGAAGAAGCGCTAGCTGGGAATATGGATGAGCACGGTATTGTTTCGTTCTTGTCTGACAGGGTAAAGTCTCCTCCCCAACTCGACGCACGAAGACGAACGAGCGGTCTTCCTCGAGATTGAATGTCAATGTTCCACTCGAAAGTTCCTGTGCGTCGGAGATATACCTATACCAGTCTCGTAGGACTGTCTACCCACCCCTCCATACGGAGGATGCTGAAGAAGACGAGATCGCTTCGTTGACTCCCGTGATGAAACGATATGGGCCGACGCCATCTGATCAGAATATCGACGCCCAACTCAGACGTCCCTGTGCATGGTGGTCGCGGTCGTGGCAGGAGAGGACGCAATACCGACATCAATCTCCCAGGGATGTCTACGCATCCCTCCATTCAAGAGAACGCAAAGGAAGATGAGGTCGCTTCGTGGATTCCCGTGATAAGACGATATGGATGGTCTTAACCCGACGCTGTCTGGTCCAGCTGTTTGATAAACTTCAACTCAAGAACATAACGCGTTACTTACACTGTAATCCAATGAAAGTAATGCTCCGGGTCACCACAGGATTCGACTGCCGACGCTCCGTTGCGGACGACGCAACGGGGCGTGTTCGTACACCAAAACACTTGATACCCCGGATCGGGACCGAGCGCTCCGTCGGAAATCGTGGAAAATCTGACAAAGGCGACGTTGAGGGTGGGTTCTGATGTTGGAGCTATGTGAGTCTGTCATAGATGGATAGAATCTATGCTTGGTCCCGACGTTTTGAATAGTTAGTCTAGGTACTGCGGAAGTTCGTAAACCGCCTTGTTGATCATTGCTGTTCATCGGAATATCAGATATATGATGCTTGAAAATTGCTTTGAGGGTAAAGTATGAGTGTACGACGCGCACTTGATCACACTGGCCTACATACCGCATTGATAGAATTCGCTTCCAAGAGCTCATCATAATACTCGGAAGCAATCTTGGCGTTTCTGTGGCTTCCATGTGAATCACTATATACAGTCTGCCGTGGTGAACCATGAACTTGTCGTTGTGTCTCCGAGTGGGTCTGGTGCAGATACTCAGTCGTCGTGAACTGAGTTCTGCAGTCAAGATATGAGGGAAGGCGCGAAAGAGGCAAAACTCCCACGATCGTACTCAGGTCTCACACGGCACATCCAAGACGGACTTTGTGCCGGGATCGAACAAGTGGGCGTATAGTGGTGGGTTCGACTCAACAGTGCGGACGTAGAATGTCTACTCAGGGGTGTGTATGGATATGATCGTACTTTTCCTTTTTGTAGGGGGAACCAGTCTCATGCTGGTTCCTGTTCTGTTCTTATTTTTATTGGTCATCGTCGTCTCCATTCACCCTCACTTGCGCATACAGCCGGAACGCTCATGCATCTCCCCATGCCATCCTGTCTCATCTATCGCAGCGCCTTACCAGCCTTTTCCCTAAACATCAACCCGAACGCTGCCGGAACCTCCCTCCCTCGCGCTTCATCTGGAGCGCATCTCAAGTCCTGACAGGCGCCCACGACGGGATTGCCTGGAAACCTCAAAAGTGCGGTCGCGAGTGTCAAAGGCAACCCCAAAAAAGATTATGAGCGCCGATTTGGTGGGCAAGGTCGTTGGTGTGGGTGGGAAGGGTGGAGTCGAGATATGGTAGTTCGGTCAGGGATCGGGTATCGACACAGTGAAACGTGTTGTATATCGATTTCCTGGAGGCGTAGAGGTCGAAGACGGGCGCAATGGAGATGTCGACGTGCTTCCATAGAGAAGGTTGCTCTATCTGCCATACTTACTAGTCACATACTATTTTCGAGGCATCGACTCATCCGTATCGCCGCACTCCGAGAGCGACACCAGTATCGGAGACGGACGACGAAGGCTTCTGATACTGGATCTCTCGTCCATGGGCATTCGTTCAAACAGTCTCCGTTTCTCGTTACGTCCTCCACGGGCCTTTTCCGTCGATTACCTCCAGCCGTCTTCCATTTCAGCGGGGAGGCGATATCCCCGATACCACCTCGACGATGCTTCCCCCCGCGTTTCCTGCCCCATCCTGGCCGAACCCTGTCCTCAAGATAATAGACTCGCCCACCCTTCGCCGAATCCGTCCACTCCTAAATCGTCCGCGCGGGATAATTCGTTCGAGATTCCAATCGTATGCCCTGGATCGCCAGCTCCATTCACACTTGAGTCATTGTTGAATCTACTGTTTACAGGACCTGCACGAACGAGATAGAACCGGGTTTTCGTACCACTCCCACGAAAGTGGTCCCCTTCGTCAGATAGCCGTGGCAATCGACCGCAGGCTCTGGCCTCGCTGATGTCGCTCAGCCAGGAGGCCGTGGCTTCCGAGTCTGGTGAGCATACTGGTGAATTCACCGTGTTGTCGGGTCATTAGCATGGGCTGTAGTTGACGTTGTTCATGCCTCGTCAGCCTGGGTTGCAGATAGCGACAATTAGGGAAAGAGGGTGCGAGGTGGACGGGTGGGTAAAACTCGTTGTCCACCATCAATTTCCTAACTCTCCCTTGGCCTCGCGCATGTCGTTTTTCAGCGTCGTTGACTGTAAACTTCTCATCCCACCGTGACATGCCAATGTAAGCGCAACGACAGATCCACCTTTGTCACAACCTGTGCAATCAATACATTCGCACCACACCGATACCTGTGCCTCCTCGGTCTATCGTCATCTTTGCCGGCGGAATACGGCCCTTTGGAAGGCGACTCGGATGTCCATGGTACAAGCTCTGCATATATGCTGTGTATCTCGGCTGCACGCTGTACATCCACATGATCCCCCTATTTTTGGGGAAAGAATTTCATCGCAACGGAGTGTTACTTCGTTTGCTGGCGTGATTGATCTCATTATTGAGTTCAATCACTTTTGTAGGAACCGCGCACAGCACGGAGCTGAAACAATCATCCTGCGCGCCTGTGAGCCTCCGATACTCTGTCTACCAAGCGGACATATCTCGGATGCATCCATTCATTCCCGCTTTCAATCCTTGACCGATCTGTTGCGCCACTCCCTTTGGTGCCATGTGATCAATCACGCCATCTCCGTGGTAGAAGAGGGTTGTTGTGATGTGCGTCGGGTCAGACAAAGCCTTAAAATGTGTGATTTGATGAGTGCGATCAGTGCCCGAACATCGTAGGGTTCATTCCTCGGTACCGGCGAAGATGGATGCAAGAGAGCGTGGTCCTGTTTGAGGCATTCGTGGTTGGTGATGAGGCAGAGACATACGGTACGACCATGTCGTAGGACGGCAAAGGGCAGAGATGCGGTGGGATGTTTCGAGTCATTGCGAGCCGCAGTGGGAGAAGCTTGTTCGGACAGCTGTCATCCTCGCTTGGGCCTTCTCGTTCCCTTGATGGAACTGAAACAGAATGTTGGCCCACTGGCAGCGCCATCATGACATGCTTCTTCATGATCACCGTTCTCAGATCATTGTTAGCAGAAGCAACCGTCATTCTCTGCCTCACTTCCGCCGCTCCCCTACTGGCTGTAGATAAGGGTGACCTCTTTGATATCGACGGGAAGGCACTGCTGATTCTTGTCATCACCACACTTTTAGTTACGAGACCGTTGCCCTAATTGACGGTTAGATTGACAGAGATCATCAACGGAGAGGAATTCTACGATGAAATAATTCCCCCGGGCCGGTCTTTAAGCAGATATCCGCACAGATTTGAATGCATTCGAACTGGTCCACTGGATACCTATTGACGGACAGGAGTAGGTAGTGAATATATACCATAATTTTACTAATACTAAGTACCTCAGTGAGCTGAGCACGGGCGTAGAAAGAGCGTTGATGTGTAAATGAGCAACAAAAGACACCATCGGGCGTTTTTGCTTCGTGGTCGCGCCTTAAAAACTTGAAATGGTAAAAATACGATGATGCCCTGAAAGATAGCTCTGCTCTGGCCCTGCCACCCACAGCTTCAAGGCTTCCTGCATGCCACCGAAGGTGATAGGATCGGATCGGATCCTCAATGACAACCGCGATTTAATCTTTTCACCGCAAATGTCCTGTGCTGTGTGCAACGATGCTCTCGTACCGCTTTCTGTCACCACCCCTACATCCCGATCGCGTGTTTGTCCAACGTTGGAGGACCATATGTCACGCAGCATTCCAAACGAGGCTTGAAACATATATTGAATACACTGTGTAGAGGATATAAGCTGCCAGGGTAGCTTAAGACCAAACCACTGCCAACCTCCCTCCGAGCTCCTCAGCTCTCATTCTCCATTTGTCGTTGAACCGTCAGACATCACTGTTTCCCGTCTGCCTGACATGTCCTCCAACTTACAGTCTGCTCTGCAGTTTCTGCAGACGAATAACTATGCATCCCGTATGGTCGCTTACACCTTCTGCCAATCATGAATCTTATGGACCAATACAGTTGTCGTTGTCACTGCCGTTGTATATGATTATCGTGAGTGATGCTTATAATATACTATGTACATCCTTGCTGTCCTGAAGTGACCAAAATTTCGATCCTACCACATAGTCCTCACCTTTTCGAGAGAGGTGTGCTATTTCACTCCACGTCACACCAGTCAACTGACAATGTTCAAAGATAGACCATGTTTGGGTGAGCAACAATTATGCAGTAACCACTGTGCCCCTGACAGTCCGACAGTGCAGACCGTGGACCTGGGTCTCGACAATGTTTGTTCTGGTGCGTATAAACACTTTCTGAGAGGGAGCCCCATTGCAGATGTTCCGAATTTACGTTTCTATAGGTCCGCTATCTCGGTCTTTGTTCCACCATGTATGTCTATTGTTGCTGTGATGCATACCAATTTATACAGCTAATAATTAACCTGTGCTAAAGTCTCTCAGGCCTTTGTATGTTCGGAATTAAATGTGAGGTTAACTGAGCTGATCATATGCATTCACAGTGGGTAGTACCTTTTTCCTTGGCCCTGTTGCAGTCAGTGTTTTTGCTTTGTTCGTTGTATATCTTTAATATAATGACCATCTTCTGGTAGATGTATGCATCTAAATTCAAACTTCAAATTTTATTAATAACAGTTCCCTAGGTGTGAGTGGATCAATTTACCATCCCTGCCACACAATCACGAAGACAAGAATGTTCCAAAGGTACCGTATTAAATCTGGTAGCTGACTGGACATATGAAATATTCATTACAGCTGCTGATTGTAAGTTACTGTACCTTCCTGATTTCATTGTCCAAACCATGATTTCAATTACAGATGTGATGATTCTGCGGGTGTATGCAATGTGGAATCGATCGAAAACAATTCTTTGGGTCCTCCTGTTCATCTATGTTCCACAGGTTATTTGTTCCTTTGTTTTTGAAGGCATCATCAACAATCCGAATACATACCTCTCAGGTATGTCCAGAACTCAATTGTACACATCACTGCATCTCACGGAGGCCGCCGTTTATCACCCTCCATCCGTTTCTCTAGTCACAGTTGTTCAACTGAATGATTTCTCTGTTTGCAATTTCTCATCGAACGGCCCACCAGTGTTTTACCTGTATGATAAAATCCCGCGATTTATTCTCGGTGCTGCACTTTTGGTTCTCGCTGTCATCCAAACCTTGAAGCAGTCAGTCGACATGTACAAGGCAACCAAGCAATGGCAGCCTAATCGGTACATGCAACAACTCGTCAGAGATGGAATTCTTTATTTCTCCGCGTACGTCTCGCTTTTCTGCTCCATCTCGTTCGTCACCCTATCTAACCACTCCGGTGTTTCATTCTGAATGACTAGGAATATGTTTTACATTATTGTTGGCATATCCCCAAACCAGATTTTGTCAAACAGCACTTTGGGGTTATTCCTGATCACGTTTACGTACATATCGATCTGCCCCCTTATGCCTCGGTTCATCATCAGCGTGCGAGAGATGTATGACCGTGACACCTGTCGCGGCTGCCAGGGGATTGACAGCGGATTCGGTGTGTTGTCACAACCCGATGCCAGTCAAAACGCGGCCGTGTCCGCGATTGCGTTCGCGGATGTCCCCCCGGAGCAGGATCAGGCCATGGAAGGGGACGCGAACGAATCGGAGGGGATCAGGCTCGAACCGTTGGGAGATAGCACGCGTCAGGTTTGAATGAGGATTCCGGGCGGGAATCGGGGACGAGCACAAGCGACGGGGTATTGGTGAGAAAGAGCGTACGGTGTACTTCACATTGGTTCTGCTTATTTATTTTACCTATGCATATGCCTCTCCTTCTGATCTCGGTGTATTATTTATATCACAAAGCTCCATTATCTCGAGAAAGCTCCTGCTGTACACGCGCAATTTGGTCTGTGCTGAAAACCTCTTCAGGATCTACGCAACGCTTTGATAGAAAGTAGCATGTTGTTCACATCATCGGGTGCTTACTACAGCGTGTACGACGGAACGAAAGGCTGCTATCACCGAGAAGTGGATCGCAAGGGAACCAGCGAAGGTTCGACATTTCGACACCATGCAAACTTGACGAGCGGCGCCACATTGGCTCGCAACCCGAGCTGGACTGTAAACACAGGCGGAGAAGTGCCGGTTGGAAATGTAGATGAGGACGGTATTCTCCCTTTTGTCAGACAGAGTGAAGTCTGCACTCAACTGGATGCACCAAGAAGAAAGGGGTCTCCACCGAGATTGAATTCAAATGTTCCATTCGGACGCTCCTGTACGAGAATGATGTAGATAAGATCGCCTCCGTTGATTACCATGATGAAACGATGTGGGCCGACGTCGTCTGATCAAGCTGTTCGGCGAAATTCAGCTCACGAACATGAACACATCCGACGGACCCTTTGCTGGTTTCAGATATCGTACATCAATCACTCGAATGCTCAGTCTCACCGTATCCGCGCGCCATTAAGTGAAAAATCCACGTTAGAGTTGTGCCTTAATGTGCAGCAGCGTCGCGCGCGGTGTCAAGAATTTTGGATCCTTGCTGTACGTCGTTGGAAGTTACCATGATGGCTTTCCTGGGTCAGTACAGCTGATACGCGGACCTGGCATGTATATAGGACACCGAAAAATGCTGAAGAACGCGACGATAAGTTTGGCCGACAATTTCGTTGAGGATGTGCGGTCATAACGATTCATTCGGCGCTGAGGACGAATCCCGTTATGTGCTTGGACACGCGTCAATTGATGTCCATACCTCGTGCTTCCGGAGTCGGGCTGAGTGGATCTCTCTTCAGATGGGTTGGAGATCAATCGATCATGGTTACTCAGCCTGGGACACATGACATTTTCCCTCGATGTAAGGATATCAGTGCACAGAGATATTACTCCGGACTGCTGGAACGAGGACAAGACAAGCAATTTGACCGAAATGGTGAATATACACCACCTATTAGGGACCGAAGAAAGTTTCAGACATATCATTGGAGATTACGCTACGTCATGTGCCGGAGACGATCCGCGTAGCCTTGCAAATGTAAGACGGTAAGGTTGATCTGTACCTGAAAGGAATGCCCAATAGCGAGAAATCGGCTATGATACGATGAGTTTCTTTCGAGGGACGCCTAGCATCATGGAGTGTCGTTAATTACAATCCTCATACCTGACGCCAGACCGATCAAGCGCCACTCACCCTGGAATCCGATAAACATAACGCACAAGATCCGACTAACGATCCGTTGCCAACGACGCTGGTGGGAGAAGTTACATCACCTATCGGGGGATCGAACAGAGAGTTTTTGCCGGAAATGACGCGCGCAGCCTTGCGATTGAAAGGAGGTATCTTTATTTGTCACTGAGAGGGACGCCCACAGCAAGAAAAACAGCGTCAATCAGGCCACACGACACCCGTCCAAGACTTGGATGTAATTTCAGCCACGATAACACGGGTCTCTTTAGAGATACGCCTAGCATCGTCGAGTGCCGTTAACTAATACCCGGAGCAGACACCTAACCGATAGAGCGCAACTAACTTACTGATGGGGTCCAAGTAAAAGAATGCTCTGGGTCATCGCACGATCCGACAGTGGACGTTCCATTTCCAATGACGCAAGAGGATGTGCTGGTATGCCCAAACGTTTGATACTCCGGATTGGGACCGAGACCGTCGCAAATATGACAAGGGCGACGTCGAGCGGCGGCTTCTGCACACGGGTATATGGACTGAATACGTGGATTTCCGCAGTACAGGCTACTCGTGACGAACCCGGGAACTTGTGGCGGGGCGTCCGAATGCATTGCTGGCGTCAACAAGGAGTGTGTGTGAACGAAAGAGTTAGACGCCTACTGTCTACAACGTTCACCCGTCAGATGTGGTGAACTGAGATACATTCTTCTTGAGTATATGAGCGCTCCCTGTTGGAGAACGTTCTGGAATGCGCACGCGTTCTGTGCGTGGTATGGCATATCGCGGGCGGCTCCAATGCGGACTTCATGTTCGTCGTGGGTCGAGTCCTGCAGCAGTGATATGACGAGGACCGACAAGTCTCAGGTAAACCACCTTGGCAACGAGACAAAGTTTCGATGATCTTGTTTGGCGATGTTGAGGGATGAAACACAGCCACCAAACCAACCTCGTCCGCCAACGTCCTATCTATTTGTCCACTGCTCGAGTTGGAACCAAACTCCCCGTGGCCCGCTCCCACTGACCACTTCCAGAAGAGTCTTCCTTTTCCCCGGCAAGGCGACATACTCAACCCTATGCCCGCGTCTCCTCCCCAATCCTTGCTGACATTCTTATGAAAAATGGACTCCCCATCCGTCCACCCCGTCGTCACCCGCGCGGGAAAATACTTCGTAGACTCCAACTGGCTCACCTAGATCTCCAGCTCCATTCGCACCTCTGTCGTGTGGGAGTCGTCTGTTTACGTGACCTGTATACGCAAGAGAGGATTGGGAATCCCAGTCTCGCTCCTCCCTTCACGAAGGTCTTCTTCCTCAGAAATCCATGCTATTCAGGACTCAGCCGCAGGTTTTGGCCCCGCTGGTGTCACTCACCCAGGAGGGCCGCCAGTGAGACAGCTTCCGATGTCAGATTGTATACTCATGGATTCACCGCCGCATTTCGCGTCGTCGGGTCACCTGTATGGGGTTAGGATCGAGGCTGGTCGTGTCCCATCAGTCTGTGTTGCGGAAACTGACAATCGAGTAGGCAGGGCAGGTGCAATGTTAGATGGAGCCATACGGGTAGGTAGCCCCCGACACCGATGTCCTAGCTCTTCCTTACTCTCACCCATGTTGGTTTTCAGCGTCGGTTTGACCCCAACCTGCTCATCCCACTGTGAGATGCGACTGTATGCACAACGACAGATCCCCCCCACTTTTCGCACGATGCACAATCTATATATTTACATCGCAGATACCTCCGTCTATCGTCACCTTCCCTGGTGGAGTGTAGCCCTTCGAAACGACGTTTCTTCGTTATACAATCTATGCATATATGCTGTGTGCCCTGAGCCGAACGGTGTACGCACAGATGATCCAGCTGTTTCAGTGGCAAAAAAGAACACGGACATCGTCACAACGCAGGTCTCTTTAGTTCAATCGATCGTTCATGAACTGCACGTGGCGCAGAGACGAGTCTGTGCTTCACCCAGGGCTCGCATGATCTGATGGCTTGTCTCACCGGCGTCTCGCTCTTACCCGATGCATCCCCCCTCTCCTCCATTTCGTTTAATCACACCGGGTCCCATCTCTTCAATGCATCCTGGGACCTCCTCATCGGCTTTCTGATACACCATCACCCCCGCCCAACACGAGGTGGGGCCCACATTCGACCTGGTTTCCTCTTCTGACTACAAAACACGGTGATGGATTGCCAGGGAGGCTGACTAGGCGAAAAACGCAAAACCCCCACAGTCGTATTCCGGTCTCGCACAGCACATCCAAGGCGGATTTTGTGCCCAGATCGAACGAGCGGGCGTACAGTTGTGGGTTGGACTTTACAGTGTGGGCGTGGGATGTCGACTTGGGTGTGTGTGTGGACACGACCGTAAGTCTTCGTCCTTTCATTTTTTAGGTGGAGCCGATCTCATGTTATGTTGTTATTTTATTGGTCATTGTCGTCTAGGCCATCCCTAGATCATCATTGCTTGTGTCACACCTGACGGACACATCGTCCTCGTGCCCTCTACCGCCGGGGCCGTCTCCATCCTTGACCTCCATCCACCCCCACTTACGCGTACAGCCGGAACGCTCATCCATCTCGCCACATCGCCCTGTCTCGTCTATCGCAGCACTGCACCAACCTTTTCCCTAAACACCAACCCGTACTACCGAAACCTTCCTTTCGCGATCCATCCCGAGCGCACCTCGAGTCCTGACAGGCGTCTACGACAGAATCAGGAGTCGAGGTTGGGCAGGGGGGGCAGGGGGGGTCGGGTATTGATACAGTCAAACATGGTGTTGTCTATCTGGTTTGAATTTCTGGAGGAGTAGAGGTCGAAGACGGGCGCAATGCAGATATCGACGCGCTTTCCATAGAGATGTGGAGGTGCGACCCATTGCTATATTTGCCACGCCTACTACTAATCACTACTTTTGAGACCCCCTTATCCATATCGCCGCACCCACGGTATGCTGACACGGCCGAGAGCGACTCCAGTATCGGGGACGGACGACGAAAATGCCTGATACTCTCCGCCATCTGCGACCATTCGTTGGAATAACCTCCATTTTCTCGAAGCATGTCTCGTTCATTCGTCGTAGTGTCGTCAAGGTTGGCTTTGGACGCAGAATCGCAATGCAACCAGCGGGGGTGTCATGTCGGTAACGTCTAAACTTGGCGAGCGGGCGCCACATTGGCTCGCAACCCGAGCCGGATGTAAACGCAGGCAAAGAAGCCCTAGGTGTGCACATAGATGAGTACGGTATTTGCTTCTTCTTGTCCGATAGTGTAAAGTCCG
>JBBPNR010001393.1:0-11015 GCA_038091015.1 Boletus vermiculosoides
AACATCATAACACCACTTGTTATGTAAAATTCCCATGTTTACAGTCTGCCTCAAACCCCCCACTGTTATGATTACTCTAGGAGCAACCACTAGCCAGACTTCGACTCAGCAGAACACTAGCTATGCAAGGACAAGATGGAACAAGATATAGTCTTGGTCCTTAATCAATGTTCAGTCTCGAACTGTAGATGCTAAGTAGACACAATGACAAGTGGATTAGACTGGAGTGCTATGATATGTTGTACAGGTATATATACTAGTGAGAAGTGTGCACGGACCAAGTGCTTGTAAATAGTAATGACTAAGTATGGTCAAATGAAAGTACATGGGTGTGAGAAGAAGTTGATGATGGGAAAAAGAAGTATAACATCGTGAGAGAAGAGTGGAAATTAATAACATGTGCTATGACATCATTGTGATCAGGTGACCTTTCCCACGGTCATGTGTAATATGTCAAATAACATGAAGTGAAGTGTTGTACATGTGTTCATAAGGAAAAGTTTGAAAATATTACATATCATAACACTACTCCCTCTTTAAGACTTGAATTCCAGACGAGTTGTGTGAAAGTTTGATTCGGTAAAGTTTTCATAAGGGGAAAATAAAGATTGAAAGTCCGCAGTAGAAAGTCCTTGGAGTTTTCATGGTGCTGAAGGGTTTAGACGATGAAAGTCGGCAACTGCATCAGGGGCAGTGTTGATAATGTCTGAACTTCCCCATGTATGATCTGTTTCATCATAACCTTTCCAGTGAACCAAATATTGAAGCTTCCTTTTTACAAAGCAGGAACCAGCAATGTAATCTATTTCAAACTGTTCTTCTCCTTCTTCGTCAATCTCAATCACATCTGGTCATGAGACGGATTGACCAGGTAAGGTTTCTCAATATGGTTTAATGCGAGAGATGTTGACTGTGGGGTGAATGCGGATGAAAGATGGAAGAACTAGTTCTATGGCATTTGGAAGAACCCTTTTGATCCGATAAGGGCTGATCCATTTTTGTGTGAGTTTCTTTGCCATATAAGGTAGCTTTAATTTATCGGTTGATAACCAGACTTGCTGGCCAATAGCATACTCCGGTGCTTCTGACCTTCTTTTGTCAGCAAACTGCTTTATTCGCTCTTTAGATTCTTTGAGAGCTTGCTCTACTTCTTTATGGGAACAGCCAAGTTCTTTCCCGAAATCAGCACCTGGACCTGTCGCTTTTCCTTCAAAACCCATGTGAGGGGTGTAGTTACATGTGATATTGAAAGGAATGGAACTGGTGGAGGTGGTGAGAGAGTTGTTGTGGGAGAATTGTGCCATTTTGATCCAATCTGCCCACACCTCTTGCTTCTTGAAAACGTAAGAGCAGAGATATTGTTCTAACTCTCTGTTGATATGCTCTGTTTGTCCATCAGTTTGAGGGTGGTATGCTGTTGAGATCTTTTGAGAGATAGAAAGAAGTTTGCAAAGTTCTCGTGTGAAGTCCGAAATGAACTGAGGTCCGCGGTCTGAAACTATAGTAGAGGGAAGTCCGTGGATACACCAAATATTGTCTCTAAATAGGATAGCTAAGTCCAAAGAGGAAACTGTGTCATAACAAGGAATGAAGACTACTTCTTTGGAGAAGCAGTCTATGACAACGCAAATAGCTGTGTAGGTGTTGGATTTAGGTAATCCAGTAATGAAATCGACCGAGAGATCTTCCCATGGTCTAGTAGGTGTAGGTAAAGGAATGAGTTTTCCTGCTGGTGCCTTTGAGGATCCCTTGGTTTGGGCGCACACTTGGCAGCTATCTACATAAGTTTTAATGTCTTTGGTAACTCCAGGCCAAGAGAAATATTGAGTAAGTAAGTTAATGGTATGTCCATGTCCGCAATGTCCTGTGATTGGATGATCATGACATAAAGAAAGAAGTTTGATACGTAAAGGTTCGGGTACAAAGATTTTGTTTTTGTCATTTTTGAAAATATTACAGTCAGACATGAAAGAGAAATCTTGAATAGCATCAACACTCAATTTGGATGATTCTTGCCTCAAAGATTCCATAAAAGAAGAAGATAATTGTATGTTGTTAATAAAAAGATGAGGAGGTAGTATAGTAATATTCTCATTATGGTCCTTTACTGCATTGCCATGATCTGGTTGACACGATAATGCATCTGCTCGTCCATTGCTTGACCCAGGTTTATAAATAAAGACGTAATTGAACTCTTGAAGAAGTGCATGCCAGTGTGCTTGTCTTCCTGAAAGAGTTTGTGGCTTTTTCCAGTATTCAAGATTCTTGTGGTCTGTTCAGATCTCAAAATTCTCTCTACCGATGAGGTAATGCCTCCACTCTTCCAAAGCACGGATAACCGCTAAGAGTTCTTTGTCGTAAATAGGATAATTCCGCTCAGCGGAGTTGAATGAATGGGAAATGAAGGCACGTGGTCGCCAAAGTCTGTCTTCCGATTTGACAGAAAGAACTGCTCCAGTTGCTATATCTGAAGTGTCAGTCTCAACTCTCATCTCCTGATCCTGATTAGGGTAGGCTAAAAGAGGAGCCGTCTTGAATTTGTTCTTAAGTGTATCAAACACTTTCTGTTGTTCGGGACCCCAATGGAAGGGAACATCTTTTTTGGTAAGATCATTCAGGGGTTGGGTGATGTCTGCGAAGCCTTCAATAAATCTACGATAATATGTTGCATAGTCCAAGGAAACCTTGTAGTCCTTTGAGTCAAGTGGGAATAGGCCAGTCCATAACTCCTGACACCTTCTTTTCCTGCATCTCGACTCCCTCTTTAGATACTACCATACCCAAAAAGTCCACTTTGTCCTTTGAAAACTGACACTTTTCTGGTTTCACGTAAAGGTCATTCTTCTCCAAGTGGCAAAGAACTTCCTTCACGATCTCCTTGTGTTCAGCTTGCGTACGTTCTTTTGTAAATAACATACAGTCGTCAATGTAAATAACCAATACAGTGTACATGTCGTTAAATATATCGTTCATCATGGTTTGGAAAGTAGGAGGAGAGTTCATCATACCAAAATACATTACAGTAGGTTTGTAAGCACCAATGGGGGTAACAAATGCCCCTTTCCATTCATTGCCTTCTTTGATTCTCATGTTGTTGTAACCTCAACAGAGATCAAGGCAGGTGAACATATCAGTGCCTTTGAGCCAATCAATGAGTGTGGGAATGAGAGGCAGTGGGTAAGCGTTCTTGATGGTGCCTTCATTTAAATATCTGTAGTCCATAACAAGTTGTTTCTTTCCATTCTTTTTGGGAATAAAGAAGACAGGTGCAGTTTGAGGGGATTTGGATGGTCGAATGTATCCCTTCTTGAGTTCTTTTTCCATGAACGTGTGAACTTCGTCCATTTCTACATTGGAAAGAGGAATAACGCAGCCTTTCTTGGGAACGAAATCATCCTTGAGATCTATGGCATGGTCCCAAGGTTTTGGTTCAGGCATGTGTTCAGATTCCTTTTCTGAGAACACATTTAAGAAGTCGTGGTAAACTTCTGGCACCTTTTCTTTTAATCCTTCTTCAATAACGTGGATGGAGGGTTTCTTGCTACATAAATGAGGAAGTGGGGGGTAGGGTCCACCACCGATAACTCAGCAGTATTCCATACAACGAGGAAAGGAAATAGTTTTAGCGAACCAGTTAATGTCTGGATTATGGCAGTAAAGCCAATTGTAACCAATAATTAGATGGTGGGAACCAAGTCAAGAGACGTAAATGTCTATAACCTTGAAATGGTCATTGATGCCAATGATTAATTTAACCATGTGGGTAACTTTGCTGATGGCTCCATTAGAGCCATCTGCATTAATAACTGCAATAGGGTTAGCAATAGCATACTGTTTGAGTCCATGTCATAATATGTAAGATTCGTCGATGAAAGTATGAGATGTCCCTGAATCCAATAGTGCCTGAACAGAGGATTTCTGCCATTGGTCACCATGTTTTTGCATCAACACAGTTTTGATGGAGAATTCACTGCCAAAATGCAATGTGGAAGATCTTTGAGCAATAATAGAGGAATTGTTGAGGGATTTATAGATAGGAGAATTTTTGACTTGCTGAACAAGGGAATCAAGCATGCTACATTTTAATTCTGGTGCCACGCTTGTTACAACTTGTAACAATGGTACATGTTCGTGAAGAACTGTGTCTCGTTCCTATACTTGGGCACCTCCGTGAGGAGTTAAGTATGAATGGCCTAGCGTCGGCTAGCAGTACTGGGACTGGCCCAGAGTTGGTAGAGTGGAGGATGAGGCAGCGGTGAGGCAAGGCACGAGGGAGGGGATCTTAAGGAACGGATTTGACTACACGAAATAGTGTATATCAAGGTTAAGGGAAGAGAGGCATACAGGCGGCGCTCAAATATATATACCTAGGACTCTAGGGCAGGTATCGGAGTACAAAGGATAAATAAGGAAAGGGACGCATCACATCGTGAGGCATGTGAGATAAACAGTCAGGATATAAGTGGAGAGACACATAGCCATAAGAGAGGCTATGGAGGAGGCTGTGTCTGAGCAAGTTATAATAAGTAAAGTAAGAGTCAGAAGATAAAAGGAGAGTCCCAAGAGGTGGTGGGAGAAGGGAATATCCGGAGGCGGTGGTGGAGATCTCCATCCCGATGAAGGATAGCCTCATCCCTCAAAGAGGGATTCATCTAAGAGCTCGGCCCAGGTGGAGGTTGGGATATGGTAGTCCCGAAGGTTGGAGAATAAGGTGGTGAAGAGGGTGGAGCCGGGATGATCCAGATGGGGGGGAGGGGTGGTTGACAAGGAGGTTGGAATTGGTGAATGATGAGGAGAAGACAAAGAAGGAAATTGATTAGGGGTCTTCTCCTTAACCATAACAGCGCTCCAAGGAGTCGCCCTTTCAGAATATAAATTTTTATTGGCAAGAAGAATAGAGGAAATCATCCTCTGTGCAATCTACTATACTGTTCTCACTAATAGTGTCCAAAGTAGTAGTATGAATGCCGGCACTAAGCGCAGTGGGAGAGAAAGATAAATTGTCTATTTGTTCACAGAGACCCTCATCATCTATGAACATTGTCCTTTTAAAGCCTCTGCAGCACGGTGTTTGGCTTCTACTTCGAATTTATCTCTGTAGTAAGCCTCTGCTTTGGGAGACATAAAGTTATGTGCAGATTGCGCGTTGATAGAAGTCGTGGAAAATTGGGAAGGGGGAGATGGCGGGATTGGGAGAGGGCGTGATGGAATATATTGTTGAGCCACATGTGCTGGCTCTGGTGGATACTCGTAAGAACCAGTGTCCCAGTTCCAGATTGCTTGTTGTCAGACTTGAGGCCGACACCTGCAATTGGGGTTCTTGGCACAATCTGGCCATATGTGGCCTGCCTGAGAACACCTGTAACAGGTATGAGTTTCCTTTTGTGGAGTCACTTGCTGTGCTCCAATTTCCATGGGTGCTCCTCTGCCCAGTTGAATGCCCATAGGCGTGAAACAATGTTGCCCCTGAGATGGGCATGATGGTGGCGGGTATTGGCCCCCTTGTGGCCTTGGATAATAATATTGCCCTTGCAGGTGGGGAGGTGGTTGTGACGGAGGGGAAAATGATGATCCTGCTCTAGGTGGGCCTCTTTCTACAGCCATTTGCTCATAGGCTCAACCTATGTTTCTATACTTGGTGATAAGCTCATCCAAGGTGAAAGTCGAGGCTGGAGCATTTAGTTTCTGTCTTTCGTAAATTTTGAAGTCTACCACCTTCTTCAGTAGCTCCTTGGCAAATTCGTCATCTATATTGGCTTCTCACCTCAAGACTTCAAATTGTTGTAAAAAGAGGTCAACTGGGTGACCATTTTGTTTGAGAGCCTCTAACTTCTTTAGAGACTCATGGGCCAGAATATCTATCTGGAAGTAGTCCTTGATTTCTTGTTGAAGTTGTGACCAAGATGGCCACGCCTTCTCTCCTAGAAGTGAGCTGGCGGGAACACCAAGCTCATCAAACTCCTTGTCTTCTTCGGAGTCAAGGTACTTTTCCAGAGTTATCTGGGCGAATCCTTCTGCCTTCTTTTCAAAGCATGAGAGAACGGCTACTGCTCTCAGCTTGTCAGATTTCCAATTTTGGGCTGCAACCCAGAGGTGAAGTCGGATCCACCATAATCTGAACCTTGTTCTGTCCCCATCCCATTTCTTGGGGTCAGAAATTTTCTTCATCACTGACGACCTTTCGGATTCCAAATTGAGGTCTCGAATCCGTGAGACCAAATCATTGATATCCAGTTGGTTCGACATCCTTGTGTTCTTCGGCAAATAAAGCTAAAAAAGAAAAACAAGATCCTTACTGTGTGGTATCTTCCAACCACACTCTGGGGACTCAGCAAACGAAACTACATAAAAAGTACTTCTTCAACCGCAGGTAGTATCTTCTCCTGCATAAACTCTGATAACAGGTTCTCTGGTGACCACAGCAACCAGGAACAAAACTACACATAAAACTAATGAGGTAACATAATGCATTCTACCTCTCGAATCACTTCGAGGACTACCAGTGTTCAGAATAAGCTCGGCCTAAGGCTGCACAACGGCAGTTGTTCCCTAGTCGCTCTATGCAAACAAGGCATGACCCTTGTGCTGGTATCACCTCAAAGGAGGGACTTCGAAATACTATCTAACACGACTAAAGCTTGGGTGTCAAGACCCACGTCCTAAAGGCATGGACATAAAGAATATGAAGACGTAGGGAATCCCCCAAAGGAACTTCTTAACCCTAGAGTCCGGGTAGTGTGTTTAGTCTAATCCAAGTGTTGTGGTTTCTCTAGGAGCAACCACTAGCCGGACTCGACACAGCAAACACCAACTGCCAAATGGGACAAGATGGAAAAAGAATAGTCTTGGTCCTTAATCAAGGTTCAGGCTTGAACTGTAGATGCCAAGTAGACACGATGACAAGTGGATTAGACTGAGGTGCTACAATATGTTGTACAGATATATATACTGTTGAGAACTGTGCACAGACCAAGTGCTGTAAATAGTAATGACTAAGTATGGTCAAATGAAAGTACACAAGTGTGAGAGAAGAAGAATGATGATGGGAAAAAAAAGTATAGCATCATGAGAGAAGAGCAGAAATTAATAACATGTGCTATGACATCATTGTGATCAGGTGACCTTTCCCACGGTCACATGCAATGTGTCGAATGATGATGAAGTAAAATGTTGTACAAGTGTTCATAATGAAAAGTTTGAAAATATTACATATCATAACACAAGCATCTCACTTTGTCTATCTAACTACTCAAGTGTTGCCCCAAGTGAGCCTATGGTATTTGATGCAAATGTTCTCTTGGTAGAGAAAACAGCTCAGCCAGCACTGGTTCTCATGCTCACAGTTGAGCCTGAGGAGCTGGCAGGGCAAGAATATGGAGTGGGCCTGATGAATGAGCCATGTCCATCCCATACTGAAGTCTTGCCCTTGGACTTGGGAGAAAATGATGTAGATGCTTGAGTAGACCTTGCTTGCACTTGATCAGCAGCTGGTTTCTGGTGAGGTAGTGGCTACTTGATAAATGAACACATGAGAAAAAAAATAAAACATACCTGGTGAAGTGGTATTATATTCTTCATAGGGGGCTTGTCATCATCAAACTCACCATCTGAATTGTGATCCATCTCCACCACCCCATCTTCTTGACCCTCAACATCTTCCATATCATCTTGAGGTACCAGTGTGCTGTCTCCATCTCTGTCAAGGTCAACATCATCTTGCATATTTCCTTCATTATCATTTGAAGCTGTGTTCTTGTTGGTAGTGGACTTGGGCTGGATGATGCTGAGCAGACTTCTGGCATAGTTAATATTTGGTTTGGAGGAGACAAGTTCGCTATCACATGAGGAGATGCTATTCCAGATGGCATTGAGGTCTTGATAGCAGGGAAATACACAGAGTATGTCTTCCAGGAGGAAGTTAGAAAGGAATAGAGTGGAGAAAGGTAAAGGGCACACCTGAGGTACATAAAACACCACCTCCTGTGCTTTTGAACTGTGTGCAATGCTCACAATACTTTGTCTCAAGGCTGAAGAGATTTGAATAAGTCAGGAAAGATGTGGCAGTTGAGAGAGGTACTCACATGCTCAACCAGTTACTCACTGAAGTTACATATCTTGAGGAATCTTTGGCATATGTGGTGGAGTGGTCAGGATCTGCTTCAAAAATATGCCTTGCAATTGTGGCTGAAATGTCCTTCTTGTTTTTTCCAGATGCCTTGTCCCCAGGAGTGAGTGTGGCAGTAAACATGGATGATCAACAATCATGGAATAAGATATGTTAATTGGCAGCATGGATGATAATCCAATCAACAAGTAGATCTGTGCATCTCCCATCCCATATAATGTTTGGGGCTAATGATTTCTTAGCAAGTGTGGGGGCTGATGGTGCAAATGCAGGTGCAAAAGGTGCAGGTGTGATAGTAGCCTTTGCATCCTGTGCTCGCTGCTTCTTCTGGGGTGTGGGTATGTCATCTGTTGCTGGAGGAGCTTGTGGAGAGTTTGTGGCAGTGGCCTTCTGACCTGCTTGGTCTTTTGCAGCCATAAAGATAGAAACAAAGGGGTTGTTGGTCAAGACTCCAAGCCTTGCAGAGCATTAAGAGGGTAGGTGGGAGGCAGGCATGGTTTTCAAACTCAGTTGGAAACTTTCCACTCAGAAAACATGTATTTCAGTTTGGATAATAGGCCCAGCATAGCCTCAAAATAGCCTACTTGAGTACCACTATTGTGTTTTCATTTTGATTTTTATTCATGAAATTGACTTTCATTGACATTTTGATCCCAATTTGTATCATTCAAGCACATTTTGACACTACTTCATAGGTTACTCATCTTTGCCCTATCTGAAAAACACCATAATACATTGTCTCACCCTGGTTTTCATCCAGCACTTTTGTTTCATCCTGGGTTTAGTCCAGTGACCTCTGTTTTACCCTGGATTCAGTCCAGCACTTATCATTTGTCCACCCACCATTGTCATCAGCATTTCATCCCTTACAGTCATCAGACTAACTGAAAACAGTCAGTTTCTAAGGTCCCCCTTGGATGTAAGGAACAGATGCTCCTTGCAGCTACATTACCCCTATCTGATCCAACCTGCTTACCATCTAGATCAATTTTCTATTTGGATCACTTTAGCTTTAGTAATTCTTAGTTGGATTTATATATATATAGCTTAATTAGCTGTTCAGATTTAAAGCTATACCATTCTGACCCTCTCACATCCTTTATTCTCTTATTTACAAGTCTAGGGTTATTCCCTAAAATATAAAAACCCTGTATTTTGTTTTGAAATACCATTTTCTACCCCCAGTACTGTTCTCTTACTTTTGTCTCACATGATTTCCCTTTTAGGCAATATTTGTCAGCAACACACTGTGGTAAGTCCAACATTCCCTTCATATTGACAACCTAGGATCACAAACCCCTTGGGATGACCCATTCCCTTGCACCCTACATACTATTTGTGTTTTACAGTGGTAATTTGCTGCACTTAACATTACATAGTATAGTGACTCCAAAAACCCTTTCCATACCAAGATGCAACATGATGCACTTTGTTCACCACAACAAAGTGTGGAAATTCCACTTAGCTTTTCTAAAAATATACTCTTTACATTGGCTCATGCAATATTTGATGAAGTCATGTTCCCTTATTGTGCTATTCTTCCAAAGAAGCACAACACCTGAACCATGTCCTGTTCTTACCTCACTGGATCTGGAATATATGCAATGGAATTTTCTATGCCACTTGTTTTCAACCCTCATTCAGCCTCACTATCTAACCCATCATATTCATGACCATAACATTCACCAGCCAAAGGATATGGTCCTTCCCCACTTTACTAAAAAGGCTTTTGGATCATATTCTGGAGGCCCATGCAATCATCAAAGAGAATACCAAATTCCCACTATCTGTGCTTACTTGGCCCATTCCTGGGCTAGACCAGCCATTTTTGGCATATTGCTGCCCTATCTCTGATTATTCCACCTGGCATGCAGTAGGCAACAACATCAGTGAACAATGCAAGACTATGGGAGCCATATTAGATGAGACCATGGTGGAAAGGAAGCCTTGGAGTAGTATACTAGTGGAAGGGTTAAGTTGGAGGAAGGATATATTTTCAAGCCATATTACAGGTCCATTATCTCCCAGAACAATCCCTAATCTCTAACTATTATCCATGTCAACAAGAGTTGCTGTACTCATTATCCACATCTGTGTTAATGTTGCTGCTGTTATCAGTGTTGGTATCAGTATTGGTGGTGAAATAGATGAAAGAGGATGGGGGTGCTGGTGCAGGATTCTCCAAGTACCCAACTATTTGTTGTGCCCATAAAATGCTAAGATAGGTGAATGGGCAGTGAGGACTGGAATCAAGTGAGGAGAACTAGGGACTTTCCTTATTTGTTCTTCATCATTCAACTCATTGTTTGCATCCAATTCAGCCTTGATATGAGTAAGTTGGCATTGCAAACCACCAACCTCAGCTAAGAGGTTTAATCCAAGTAAGTTATATTCACCATGGGTGAAATGGATATTAATGGGAGGAAGGAGATAGGCATTGTGTTGTTGTTGGTAATGCTTGAGGTGAAGGCTATAATGAGGGAGGAATAGGTCACCAAGGTGCCCAAGATAGTTGAATACAACAAAAGAGATTGGGGAAGTAATATTATGTCCATTCTTGGGTAAGTATATCATACAGTGGCTCAAAAAAGTGTCCCAATATTGAGCCATTTTGAAGAGATTAGAAGATTGTAGGAGAGCAAGAATAAATCAGGTAATGTGCTTGCAGGATGGATGAAAGTAATTGCTCTTGGCATTCGGAAACCACGTTGGTCATGTGATTTGGTTGCCATGGGAGTGAGATACAAGCATTTCAAAATGGCATGTCATTGGGACACTTATTTGACCCCAAATTACATTATGGATTTTAGTACTTTGTATGCCCTTCCTTTGCTTGTATCACTGCCTCAAGTATTCTAGGCATACTCTCAATGAGTTTCTGACACTTCTC
>JBBPNR010001394.1:0-11011 GCA_038091015.1 Boletus vermiculosoides
GAGGTGTTTGAGAGGAGCTCGAACTTATATACCCCAGCTGTAAGGGCTTTAGGGCAGGTATATCCCAATCTGGTAATGGTGGTCCATGCGCAATCTAACCTAATATGGTAATAGTCCGTATCCGCAAAAGGAAACCCAGAGTCAGTTTGGTGAGGTATCGCCTAAAAAGGCAGGAGGGGTCCTGCGTGGGAAGTTCACGAGTGGAAGGACGCATCATGGGAATAAGCGTGGCACGACGTGTAGTGATGGCACATGAGTGATCACATGAGCGGAAAGGGGTCGTGGCGCAACACGAGGTGGGTGGTGATGTTGAGGAGAGATCCGGCCTCAACTGAGATGGGGATTGCCGAGGAGAGCACAGGAGGATGGCTGTATGAGGAAGCACAGGGGGGGGGCAGTGCTGGAGAGATCCGTGGACAGCAGGGGCTGTGGGGACCGAGGATCGGGCAGGGGGCGGCCCTAAAGGAGGAGAGGGGTGGGAAGATCCTGAAGGGATATTCTGGGGAGGATCCAGGGAAGATCCAGGATTGGGACACAGGAGGGCGGCTGTGTCTAGAGGCACTGAGGGAGGGCAGTGTGGAGGAAGCGAAGCCAGGCTGGCAAGACTCAGGGGTCAAGCGTAAGCGAGCACGTGGGTGCGCTGAGGCGGGTGGTCAGGTGACAGGAGTGGTCACGAGAGGGCACGAGGTCATGGGATAAGGAAAAAGACCGGGGGGGTGCCATAACTGTAACAATAATAGTTGCAAAGTCTGAGAAAGCCCTGAAGTCCTTTGAGATGTGTGGAAATATGCCAGTTCATAACTCCTGACATCTTCTTTTCCTGCATCTCAACTCTCTCTTTAGATACTACCATACCCAAAAGTCCACTTTGTCCTTCAAAAACTGACACTTTTCTGGTTTCATGTAAAGACTATTCTCCTCCAGGTGGTGAAGAACTTCCTTCATGATCTCCTTGTGTTCAGTTTGTGTATGTTCTTTTGTAAATAACATACAGTCATCAATGTAAATAACCAATACAGTGTACATGTCATTAAATATATCATTCATCATAGTTTGAAATGTAGGTGGAGAGTTTGTCATACCAAAATACATTACAGTAGGTTCGTAAGCACCAATAGAGGTAACAAATGCCCCTTTCCATTCATCGCCTTTTTTGATTCTCACATTGTTGTAACCCCAATGGAGATCAAGGCAGGTGAACATATCAGCACCTTTAAGCTGATCAATGAGTGTGGGAATGAGAGGCAGTGTGCATGCATTTTTGATGGTGCCTTCATTTAAATATTGATAGTCTATAATGAGACATTTCTTTCCATCCTTTTTGGGTATAAAGAACACAGGTGTGGTTTGAGGGGATTTAGATGGTCAAATATATCTCTTCTTGGGTTCTTTTTCCATGAATGTGTGAACTTCATCCATTTCTACATCAGAAAGAGGAATGATGTGTTCTTTCTTGGGAACAAAATCTTCCTTTAGATTTATGGCATAATCCCAAGGTTTTCGTTCAGGCATGCGTTCCAATTTCTTTTCTGAGAACATGTTTAAAAAGTCATGGTAAACTTCTGGCACCTTTTCTTTTAACCCTTCTTTGATAATACAGATGGAGGGTTTCTCAGAACATAAATGAGGAAGTGGGGGGTAGGGTCCACCACCAATGACTCAGCAGTATTCTGTACAACAAGGAAAGGAAATAGTTTTAGAGAACCAATCAATGTCTGGATTATGGTGATATAGCCAATTGTAGCCAATAATTAGATGATGGAAACCAAGTCAAGAGACATAAGCATCTATAACCTCAAAATGGTCATTAATGCCAATGATTAATTTAATCATATGGATAACCTTGCTGATAGCTCCATTAGAGCCATCTGCATTAATAACTGCAATAGGGTTAGCAATTTCATACATGCAAAGTGCATGTTGTTGTACATAAGATTTGTTGATGAAAGTATGAGATGCCCCCAAATCCAATAGTGCCTGAACAGAGGATTTCTGCCATTGGTCACTATGTTTTTGCATCAACATGGTTTTGACAGAGAATTCACAGCCAAAATGCAATGTGGAAGATCTTTGGGCAATAGAAGAATGTTTGTTGAGGGATTTATAAATAGGAGAATTTTTGATATGCTGAATGAGGGAATCAAGCATGCTACATTTTAATTCTGGTGCCACACTCCAAGGAGTTGCCCTTTTGGAATGCAAATTTTTATTGGCAAGAAGAATGGAAGAAATAGTACAAATGGGGAAATTGTCCTCTGTGCAATCTACTATACTGTTCTCACTAGATGTGTCTGAAGTGGTAGTATGAATGCCAGCACTAAGTGCAGCAGGAGAGAATGATAAATTGTCTATTTGTTCACAGAGACCCTTATTATCTATGAACATTGTCCTTTTAAAGCCTTGGCAGCACAGTGTTTGGCTTCTACTTTGAATTTATCTCTGTAGTAAGCCTCCGCTTCTGGAGACATAAAAGATTGCATGGATTGTGCATTGATAGAAGTTGGGGAAAATTGGGAAGGAGGAGATGACAGATCAGGAAGAGGGCGTGATGGAATATATTGTTGAGCCACATAGGCTGGCTCAGGTGGATACTTGTAGGAACTAGTGTCCCAGTTCCAAATAGCTTGTTGCTGAACCTGAGGTCAGCATTGTCTGTGATTGGGGTTCTTGGCACAATCTGGCCAAATGTGGCCTGCCTGAGAACATCCATAGCAGGTACAAGTTTCCTTTTGTGAAGACACTTGTTGTGCTCCAATTTCCATGGGTGCTTCTCTGCCCAGTTGAATGCCTGTAGGTGTGAAATGATGTTGTTGCCCCAGAGGCAGGTAAGATGGTTGTGGGTATTGGCCCCCTTGTGGCCTTGGTGGATAATAATATCAGCCCTGAGGCCTTGGAAGTGGTCATGGAAAAGAAGAAGAAGGTCCTGCCCTTGGTGGACCACGTTCTATCACCATTTGCTTGTAAGCTTGACTGATGTTCCTATACTTGGTAATGAGTTTGTCCAAAGTAAAGGTTGATGTGGGAGCATTGAGCTTCTGCCTTTCATAAATTTTGAAGTCTATCACCTTCTTCAGTAGCTCCTTGGCAAAGTTGTCATCTATATTGGCTTTCCTTCTCAAGACCTCAAACCTTTGCAGAAAGAGATTGATCAGATGACTGTTTTGTTTTAGAGCCTCCAACTTTTTTAGAGACTTGTGGGCAAGGATATCTATCTGGAAATAGTTCTTGATTTCTTGTTGTAATTATGACCATGTGGGCCATGCCTTTTCTCCTAGAAGTGCACCAGTGGAAACACTGGTGGTTATGTCATATTCCTTATCTTCTTTGGAGTCAAGGTACTTTTCCAGAGTGATCTGGGCAAATCTGTCTGCCTTCTTTTCAAAGTGTGAGAGCATGGCAATTGCCCTCAGCTTGTCTGATTTCCAATTTTGGACTGCTACCTATAGGTGAAGATGAATCCACCACAGTCTAAATTTTGTCCTATCTCCATCCCACTTTTCTGGGTCAAAAATCTTCTTCGTTATTGACAACCTTTCAGATTCTAAGTTTAGGTCTCAAATCCTAGAGACCAAATCATTGATATCCAGTTGATTTGACATTCTTGTGTTCTTCAGCAAATATTTAAAAGAAAAATGAGATCCTTACTGTGCAGTATCTTCCAACCACACTCTGGGGACTCAGCAAACAAAACTATGTAAAAAATACTTCTTTGACCACAGGTAATATCTTCTCCTGTATAAACCTTGATAACAGGTTCTCTGGTGACCACAGCAACCAGGAACAAAACTACACATATACTAGAGGTAAAGGTAACTGATGCTCTACCTCTCGAATCACTTTGAGGACTACCAGTGTTCAAAATAAGCTCAGCCTAAGGCTACATGATGGCAGTGGTTCTCTAGTCACTCTATGCAAACAAGGCATGACCCTTGCGCTGGTATCACCTCAAAGGAGGGACTAAGAAATTACTATCTATCAAGACTAAAGTTTGGGTGTCAAGACCCATGTTTTAAAGGTGCAGACGTAAAGAAATAAAAATGTAGGAAAGCTCCCATGGGCAACCTCCTTAATCCTAGAGTCTGGGTAGTGTATTTAGTCTAATCCAAGTGTTGTGAGTTGCTACAAATAACAACCACTAGCTGGACTTCAACTCAGCAAACACCAATAAGCTGGCAGGGACAAGATGGAAAAAGATAATAGTCTTGGTCCTTAATCAAGGTTCAGGCTCAAACTGTAGATGCCAAGTAGACACAATGACAAGTGGATTAGACTGAGGTTCTATGATATATGGGACGAGTATATATACTGGTAGGAATGTGCATGGACCAAGTGCTGTAATAGGTAATTACTAAAGATGGTCAAATGAAAATAAATGAGTGTGAGAAGAAGAAGTTGATGATGGGAAAAAGAAGGTATGACATCGTGAGAGAAGAGCAGAAATTAATAACACGTGTCATGATGTCATTGTGATCAGGTGACCTTTCCCATGGTCACATGCAATGTGTTGAATAATGTGAAGTAAAGTGTTGTACAAGTGTAAGATGTTGAAAAGTTTGAAAATATTACATGTCATAACACTCATGACACAGGCATTCCAGCCTGAAGACCTACTACTACTTGTAGAACAACAACTTGTGAGACAGCAGAAGTGTGCTAATGATATTTTTGCCAAGAGAAATATATGGGGGGATCTGTGCAAGATGCAATTTCCTCCACAGGCATCTGTAAAACTGGAATGTTTGTACCTATATATATTCATCTCTATTTCATTCTGTTGATTATATTACCAGACATGGATACATCTGATGCAGGATGTAACATATTGTTGGAACAGACTGCAGCTGCACTGAATGATGCATCATTGCAGATGTTGTTGATTACAGCACAAGAAAAGAATATTCTACTATGCATTGAGTATGCAGTGCAACAGTAAGTGAAATAGTTTTGGGATGTACATAAAGGGTATACATATTGATGCCATAAAGTGCCTTAGTGCCTTATGCTGAGTTTATGACCACTTGAGAAAAAGACCTTGATCTGGGTGAGGCATTGGCAAGTTGGTTTCCACACACACAGGTAAGATTTTGAGTGAAAAAATATTGAGACAAAAATGATTATATACATGCTTAAATAATTTTGGTGAATAAGTAATCATAATGATATGAAACTGAAAAGAGCTAATTAATTAATGTTTTATTCTAACCATGAAGAAAGTAGGTGATATATTGTGCATTAAAACCTACATGGCTTATTATATTGATAGTATGTAAGTTGTGTATCAAAACAAAAGTATTTATTATAACCTGTTTTATTGTTTGTGCATTAATAGCAAGTAAGCAGTCTGGTGGAGACTTGAAAGAGAGTATTACTGATGAATTTATGTATGTGTATTATTGTTTTAAATTGAAAGAGAGTAAGTCACACAGGAATAGATGCAAGCCAGCATCTTATGAATGAATGTTTTTGATGCAACTGCAATTGTTTTCACTATTAGGCAGTAAGTGATCTGAGATGCAATGATAGATGTGGCTAATGGACTTATATTTGTATTATATGACATGATAGGGAGTAAGTGATCTAATCACATCTGAAAACACAAAACCAACAGTGTCATATGCATTCCTGTGGCTAACATGGGGTATCAAGAAAGTAAGTAATATGTGGATAAAAAAATCATCATTTATTTACAAGATTGTGTCCATCTTGAGAATTGCTATTTCAATAGTTTGTAGGTAATCCATTATGCATGTTCAGGCTAGGTGTTAACCATAGGCCTGTATGCTTTTCATTGATAGTTGGTGAGTATTCTATATCAATATAAAATCAAAACTCTATTAATGGAGCTGCCTTCTCCTGCTCTTCCACTAATAGCAAGTATGTGGTCTGATGTGAATTTGAATGCTGCTCATCAGCATGCCTTCTCCTGCTCTTCCATTGATAGGCTGTATGTGGTGTGGTGTGGATCTAATATGTGAATGCTGCTAATGAGCATGTTTTCTCCTGTGCTTTCATTGATAGCCTGTAGATGGTCTAATATGAGAATGCTGCTTATTAGCAACCTTCATTTATTCTCTCATTGACACTAGTAAGTATGTGGTCTGATATGAATTAGAATGCTGCTGATCAGCATGTCTTCTTCTACTCTCCCATTGAAAGTCTGTAAGTGGTTTGATGTGGATTTAAACAGAGAAACCTGCTAATTAGCACACCTTCTTTTACTCTCCCATTGATAGCAAGTATGTGATCTGATGTGAATTAAAATGCAGCTGATCAGCCTGCCTTCTCCTATTCTCCCATTGATAGTTTGTAGGTGATCTGATGTGGATTTGCAATGAGAATCCTGTTGATCAGCTTGCCTTTTTCTGCTCTTCCAATGATAGCCTGTAAGTGGTCTGATGTGGATTTAAAATGAGAATTCTGCTGATTAGCCTACCTTTTTCTACTCTTCCATTGATAGGGGGTATGTGGTTTAATGTGGATTTGAAATAAAAATCCTGCCCATCAACATGCCTTCTAACATTAATAGCAAGTAAGTGGTCTGATGTGAATCTGAAATAAGAATCCTGCTGATTAGCATGCCTTCTTGTGCTCTTCCATCAATAGAAAGTAAGTGGTCTGATGTGAATTTGAAATACATAAGAGTCCTACTCACCAGTATGCCTCCTTTTAATCTTGCATTGATAGTATGTATGTGGTCTTATGTGGATTTGAAATAAGAATCCTACTTATGAGCATGCCTTCTGTTTTTACACTAATAGAAAGTAAGTGGTCTGATGTATATTTGAAATGGGAATGCTACTGCTTATAATGTCTTCTTTTGCACTTCCATTCATAGGAAGTAAGTGGTCTAATATGGATTTGAAATAACCATGCTGTTGATCAACATGCCTCCTCCTTCTCTTACATTGATAGCAAGTAAGTGGTCTTATGTGGATTTGAAATGAGAATCCTGTTGATTAGCATGCCTTCTCCTGCTCTCCCATTGATAGGAAGTAAGTGTCTCATGTGGATCTGAAATCAGAATGTTGCTGATCAGCATGCCTTCTTTTGGTCTCCTGTTAACAGTTTGTAAGTGGTTTAATGTGTATTCAAAATGAGAATCCTGCTGATCAACATGCCTCATTTTGCTTTTTATTGATAGCAAGTAAGTGCTCTGATGGTGATTTAAAATAAAAATTAGGTTGATCAGCATGCCTTCTCCTACTCCCACATTGATAGTATGTAAGTGATTTGATGTGTATTTCAAATGATAATCCTGTTAATCAATGTGTCTCCTCCTACTCTTTCATTGATAGGCTATAAGTGATCTGGTGTGAAGTTAAAATAAAAATCCTATTGATTAGCATGTTTTCTCTTATTCCATCATTTGCAGTGGGTAAGTAGTCTGATGTGGATTTGAAATGAAAGTCCTTCTGATAAACATACTTTCTGCTCTCATATTCATAGGCTGTAAGTGGTGTGATGTGGATCTGAAATGAGAAGTCTGCTTATTAGCATGCTTTCAACTTCTACTCTTCCATTGATAGGGAGTGAGTCATCTGATGTGGATTTGAAATAACCATGCTACTAATTAGCATATCTTTTCTTGTGCCTCCATTGTTAGTGGGTAAGTGTTCTGATATGGATTTGAAATAAAAATTCTGCTTATCACTATGCATCCTATTCTCATATTCATAGCAAGTAAGCAATCTGATGTGTATTTGAAATATGAATCCTGCCAATCAGCATGTCTTCTTCTACTTGCCCATTGATAGCAAGTAAGCAGTCTAATATGGATTTAAATGATAATTTTGCTGATCAGAATATCTTCTCCTACTCTTCCATTGATAGCATGTGAGTGATCTGATGTGAAGTTGACATTGGTATGCTGCTAATAAATATACCTTCTACTCTTCACTTGATAGCATGTAAGTGTTTTAATGTGGATTTGAAATAAAGATTCTGCTGTTATCATATGTCCTGCTCTTCTATTTATAGCTAGTAAGTGGTCTGATGTGTATTTGAAACAAGAATTCTGCTAATCAGCATATCTTTACTTGTCCATTGATAGCAAGTAAGTGGTTTAATATGGATTTGAAAAGGGAATTCTGCTAATCAGCATGCCTTCTCCTACTCTTCCATTAATAGTATATGAGTGGTCTAATGTGAATATGAAATGAGAATGTTACTAATCAGCATGCCTTCTACTCTTCAATTAATAGCTTGTAAGTGGTTTGATGTAGATTTAAAATAAGAATCCTGTTGATTAATATGCCTCCTGGTCTTTCATGATAGGCTGTAAATGCTTTGATGTGGATTTTTGAAATGAGAATTCTGCTGATCAGCATGTATCCTACTTATCCATTGGTAGGCTGTAAGTAGTCTAATGTGAATCTGAAATGTGAATCTAATTAGCATGCCTCCTTCTGCTCCATTAATAGCAAGTAAGTGATCTGATATAAATTTGAAATAACAATGTTGCTGATTAGCATGCCTTCTTGTGCTCTTTCATTAATAGAAAGTAAGTGGTTTGATGTGGATTTGAAATAAGAATGCTGTTGATGATTTCTCTATATCCATGTCTATTCCACCAACAGTTTGTCAGTAGTTCTATATTTTGAGGCAAATAATTGTTACTAATAAATGCATGTCCATTCTTTCTGCCACTCTCCTATTGATAGCAAGTAAGTGATTTAATGTTGAATGATAGCAAGAATATGATTTATTAGTTATTATTAACTTCAATTTTTACAGAAGGTAATAATATATGTGGATTGACAAATTGGCTCACCATATACCTATGACTTTTCTTAATGCTTTGTACAGAACAGAATGTATGTAAGTGATCTGATTTTCAATGAATTCATCTGCATTTTATTAAACCTATTATTTCACTGTCAAATTCAACACAACTTTATTGTTCTTTAAATTTTGTAAAGTGAATATAATAAAACCATACTCACATCAATCCCTAGGTCTATCTAATAGGACACTTGTACAATTACCTTGAATCCATCATTTACAGCCATGAAACACAATTGATACATGGGTTCAGGGGTGCCTGTAGGGTTGTGGAACATACAATATCAAGATTAGAGTATCTGGGATTGACTGGTTGTCAGACATTTATTAAATGTGGACCATTTAAAGCTGGTTTTTTTTTTTTGTTTTAGTCTGGTTTTTTTAAATTAATTAATTAAAAGTTATAAACCAGACTTTTGAAGTCTACCTATTCTCCTTTTTCCATGTTGTGCAGTGAGTGCCTGATAGTCAATGTCATGTTTGAGAGGAGAATGTATATCAATGTAAAGAAAAGACAAGGGTTTAAAATACATTGTAAGGAAGCTATAGGTCTTGCAAAATAATAATCCTTTCATATCAGAAGTGAAAGAAGGGTATCAAATATGTATTCAATGTCAAAGAGATTCAAAGACTAGAGAATGAATAGTCTCCCTAACTAAAATAAAATTTACATTGGAAATACTTATGAGACATGATACTATACAGTATACATATAATCAGCTCCCAACATCAATTACAGCTTCAGCTTCACATAGCTTGGCTCATGGCTTAAGCCATGATCTGACTGGCACATTATGCAATTTCAACAAAGTGTATATTACAATGGATACAAAATGGCCTCTATGTATGATAGTACACTATGTACATAGCTATGAACTAGTGTTTGAAAGTCCTGGAAGGCTGGGATCAAACCAATTTGGAACCAGACTACAGTCCTAGTCCTGGAACTTTCAAAAATAAGAGAACCAATCCTAAAACTAGTCTGGACTGGTCTTTTGTGGTTTACAGCCACCTCCCCTAATTATATAGAATCAAATCAAGATCAAACAGAACTGGTCCTAAATGGTCTTTGTTTTTCAAGTATGAATGATCTTGGTCCAATATAGTCCCTGGTTTTTGTTGGCCCAGAACTGGACTTTCAACCACTGGATACAATTAGAATCAAGTGGTAGCTATGGTAATGTGGCATTAGTTTGACCAAACCAACATCATGGACACAAGTTAGGATATACTGTATTTAGGATCCCATCTATCTTCAGGCACTATTTATGTGATATCATGAGTAGAAATCTTAATACCATATAGCTTGCAATCAATATAGTTCTGCACTATTGTCAATCCAACCCTGAGCAATTCAACTATAATATATAAGTCTTGTATAACCACTATAAGGTATAGGTATATATATACAATAGTTTAATATTGTCATCCATGCATTGCCACAGATATGCATTAACCATAAAAATCCCTATCAGCATGTCCAGTGTGATATCAAGCTACTTGTATTTGTGCTGAACACATCACTTTACAAGCATATTGCAATATGTAATATTGGCCAATGCTTCTGGTGTAATAAGCAATGTCACTCAGTACTCCAACACTTCCTTTGATTCTGAAAAACCAATGCCACTTGCTATGAGATCAATTTTGAGTATGATAAGCCATACTACCCCACTATCTAGACAAAGAGTGGTGCAAAATTACATCCATGACAAGTTTTTCTTTCTCTTCATTGTTATGGGCAATAGAATATTCCACAAAGAGTTCATCCAGTGTCTTGGATACCTCAGCAGATATCCCAGATACTTGGTACCTTTGTACAGCCAAGGAAAAGGGATCTTCAGAGTTGCTTTGCACCAAGGTAAAGGAATATTGAAGAAAGAGCAAAAGTTCTATCAAGAAAGATATGGATGCTATCAAAAATCAAAATTAATTGACTGACCAATGCCATATTGAAGGATCTCTTTCTGTGTATTGTATGACTTTTTAGTCTGAAATACATGGGAATTTAGTGTGATAAATATATTTCTGATAATATACATGCCATTGACACTGCTTCTGTTGGTTGAACAGAGTCCTGGAAAACATGAGATTATTTTAGCAAATACATAGTATAATCAGATTATAAAATATTTACCAGGTGGAACTGAGGCTTGGTAAGGATCTGGATAATGTTAATGGTAATATATAAATCTTGAAGATAAAACTGACTGTCTATTCAAATTATAAA
>JBBPNR010001395.1:0-11010 GCA_038091015.1 Boletus vermiculosoides
GTTGCAACACATACAATGTGCACATTATGGTGTCATTTCTCCCACACTCACTCCCACCACTGGTAACCCATGGATACACACAAAAACATATAAGCCTGGGCCTAGGCCCAGCCCAGGCCCAGGCCCAGCCCAAGCCCACCATTAGGGCCTGGCCTGAGATTTTGATAGGCCCAAGTCCTGAGAGGCCAGGCCCATCCATCACTACTCAGACTGTGGCCATTTACACCATGGAAGGGAAAAAGGTCAATCATGCCATCCATTTCTATGGTGTTGCTGTGTCTGTCTGTTTCTCCCCCAACAGGAACAAACTCGCATGTTGCATGTATGATGACATCTATGTGTATGACGTCAAGAGTGGACAGTTCATCCTTGGTCCATTCAAAGGCCACAAAGACTGGGTCACTTGTGTGCTGTGGTCACACGATGGCAGCAGGCTCTTCTCCACCTCGAGTGACAAAACAATTTGCTGTTGGGATTCTAATACAGGGGAACACATCAGACATGTGTGGACATGTCACACCCTTGGTGTGGACTCCATCTCCCTTTCTCCTGATGGATCAATCCTTGTGAGCACATCCTGGGATGACACTGTGCACTTCCAGGACACAAATTCTGGTAAGCCTGTTGGACAATATCTATGACATCCTACTGCTGTAAAAGCTGTTTTTTTCTCACCCTCTGGCAAATTTGTGGCAACAGCAGGACAGGATGGTAAGATATATTTGTGGTGAGTAGAGTGTCAAATAGCCAACATCAAGTATGTCTTTTTGGGTAGGCTGTAGTATGATGATCTGATATGGTTTCTTCACTGAAATCAAACTCTCAGTGCCAATCCCCCACCTTCACCAGATCTCACATCCTATATCTCCAAAGACGATGGTCAATATTTCGCTGAAGGAGCTTTTGGTGATGTCTACAGATGTTGTTATACTTGTGGTTCCACATCAAAAGAGGTCTGGCTGTGGGGTTCAGCTCACTCTGACTGTTACTCACTTCCTTCCCAGGTTGCTGTGAAGGCTTTCTGATTTAGGGTTACAGTAGATGGAGCCACGGATGATAAATACGAGAAGGTAATTCATATTATCTGCAACTAACAAATGAGATATAAACTATCTTGTAGATGCTCCGTCAAGAGCTTGGGATTTGGAAGAGACTCAAACATACTAATGTCGTTCCATTCCTGGGTAATGCATATGGCTTCGGAATAATGGGTGCAATGTCGATGGTGTCATTATGGATGCCAAATGAGTCTCTTCACACGTTCCTAACAAAGCATGATGATATTCTAGGTGTAGTACACTGACTCCAATTTGTGCATCCACTTAGTCTTGTCTGCTTTCATGTCCTCTGACTTCACACGGTAGTTACTGGATATTGCCAAAGGGTTGCACTACTGTGGGTTGCTGTTATTGTTCCAAAGAGTCAAAAGAATAACACTCCACAGTGCATTCCTTGCCAATTGTCCATGGCGACCTGAACTCTGTGTGTGAAAGTAAAAGCATTAGCATTGTTTGCATCTAATCACAGGACAGAATAATGTGCTTCTCGATGCAGATTATACTGCCTGCTTAGCCAGTTTTGGGTATGCTTCCTTGGTGGGGAATATTCCCAAAGCATTGTCCTATCTCCAGAGGTCCACAGTATGACTGGGAGCCTTGTGCTGGATTGCACCAGAACAAATTAAATTGGTCGAGACATTCATCTGGACAACCAAGAATGATATATATTCTTTTGGTTGTGTCGCCCTCCAGGGAGGTTCATTGGATATAAATGTCAATTTCACACTGATACTCTCGCAGGTGTTGTCCGGAAAACGACCATGGTCAGAAATTCAGGAGGATGTGGCCGTTATTTTATGCTTGGCGAGAGGCCATAAGCCGGGCTGACCAGGGTCTCGACTGATTGATGATTTGCATTGGAATTTAATTCAACGTTGTTGGTCACCCATAGAGGAGTGACCAGCTGCGGAGGTGATAATCCTCACCATTCAACAGTTCTTGAAAAATTGCTTGCAGTCCTGGCCTCTTCAAGAGTTGCTGGCATTTGGATCAACTCAGGCTGATTCTTTTGTGGACAAGTCATTGTTGTCTCTCAGCCAAGCTGGGAGGGATGTTGACATGCTGGACAGGGATAATCAAACAAGGTACATACTGATTACTGCATCAGTTCAGCCAAGTCATGCTAATGCTCTGAATGTCATTCACCCATGAAAGCCATATCATGTTCTCTCTGAAAGGTGGGTACTTTAACCTTTGATGGTTTGTAGTGGCACTGAGCACGAACGTGGAATGCCCACATCATTTCATCCATCCTTTTTTGTGATAGTAGAAACAAAGGGGTATGTGGCGTGAGTGCAGAGGATGTGGATCACAATGATGTGTCTTCGCTAGATAATACGTCAGGGTTGGACAGACCCTACAAGAGCAATTGTTTCTATGCACCAACAGTGGAGCAGCCAAGATTCAGAGAAGCTACAGCAGAAGCATATGTAGAGCATCCTCACAAGAGGGTGTGTGTATGCATTTCCCATCACATTTATTTGTCTGATGAAGGATAATGATTTCTATGGACATACCGCTATCTAAATAGTAGTTCAACCCTCTATCTGGGTCACGATTGATGATGTTGATTTACAGTCTAATGTATTTAGTTACCAGGTCCAATAAAGATATTTCACCCTGACATTGATGCTGACATCCAGTCAAGTATGCAATTACATTCTGAAGATCTGACTGACGAGCAAGTGAGAAGCAACCATCAAGAAAGTACTTACAGGACATTTGGCCTTTGCAGTTCCCCCCTTCGTACCATGATTTGATGCCAGCATATTCTCAAACTAATTGGGCCCTCCAAACAGCAACCCCCATGGAAAGACCCTGCATGCCCATCTTCAGTCGCACTGGGCTGGGATTAGAATATCTCCACCAAACTGTCCTCTCTGTCTGTCATCATCTCTTTTCAGGTCCTTCCGCGCATCCTGCACTGGAAGCAACATCACCGATCACTTGTTTGTCGTGCCCACCTTGACCTTAAGTACCATGCTGCACAATGCTCTCTGTCATAGGCAAGTGATGTATGTCTAGACAGTTGGACATCATGAATGGTTCAGGGCGGCCTGGAAGTCAATCAGAGTGTCATGTCTGAACCTTATAGTGGATGCAGTCATCAAATATGGATCTAGAAAGGTAGAGAGTATCATTCATCTGATGATTGGCAAGGATTTAGCCCAAGTGCAGAGAAATAGTACATACCTCGAGGTTGTTGTCTTGTCGTAAGACCAAGAGCATTTACACAGTACAAGTAGAAGGGCTAAGATCATGTCTGTTGTGACCACAAGCCCATGACTAGCAAGCACTGCAAACCAACTCATTGCAGACAATTCAGATTTTGGTATGGATCCCTTTGAAGTACACAGACAGCTCCTAGGTCTCCTCCAGAGGCTCAATGCATGAGTACTTTCTTTTTGTTCAACGTTTCCAACTGTACATGTGGTGACACCTGTTGTCCACACTCTATCTCTTCTTATGCCACTCGTAACTGCCCTACAACATTTCGTTGATGGTCCTGGCGTGATGCATTCATAGTCCTTGCAGGACGCATTAGTCAATCCAACAAGTGGTCAGATATGCACTTGAGTATTTTGAGATGTGAGGACCATGGGAATGCATCATTGAGGAATGTCAAAAAGTACGTTGTTTTTTCTTCACTATGTGATATAATAGGATGGGACAATGAATGCATGCTACGAACCAGGATGGCTTTGGTCCCACTGCCCACCGAGTTATTTTCACGCTGCCCCAAGGATCAGAAAATGTTCCAGTGACTCTAGAAAATAGGCACACCAATATTGCGCTATTCCATAGCACTGTCAGTTGACCTTCAAGATGTGCGATAGCCTGACTGTTGTCCATGGTAAGCTTAACCTGTTTTATATCATCAGCAAGAGGAAGACCAAGTATTTAAGATGATTGTACTTCAAGGCTATCGTACATCTCTTTGATTGAGGTGGTGCAGTGCCACAGTGACCACCTAGATATCCACATCGTGCAGGAAGAAGTGAGAGACAAGACCTCCTTCCTTGATCTTTATAACAATCTTTTGAGGACTCATGAGCTCCCTGAAGTGGTCGTAATTGTGCACGTATCCCCCCAGTTTTAATCATTCAAGGTGCCATACCTTTGAAAAGATTTCAATGTTTTCTTCATATCCCTGGACAGTTGGGATCCCACTGCGTGTTGTGTGATCTACTTGAGCAACCACCCGAAATTCACTACTGGAGTGATCGCATGATGTGTGCTGCCCATTCCCTTAAAAACCTCTAAGAACGATGCTCGGTTGTCAATGGTAGAGTACTCACCTGGATCAGTTGGAGATAGAGGCTATGTCTGCCATTTGATGGCCAATCCTGAGATCTGTGATGGTGGCTAAGAGTCCATCTGTGTGACCATATCATCATCCTATCATTGTACAGTGTACCAACACCGTACTATCCACACCATGTTCGGTGGTATAGCAACTCAGCATTCAGTCACCAAGATGGCAACCGAATCGGTACCCTCTGATTTGTTGGCACTCCCAAGCGATCTGCCCATGCCAGCAGATGACAGGGTGGCAGATTACTTACGTCCCAGCACCACATTGCAGGTTGAGTTTCTGGCCCGTCGGTGTTATTATGGTTCACCGGGATGTCATCGGGAGACAGGTAAGATAGTGTGAACAGGAATGGGAATGGGAAAACAGAAGTCAATCTATGGGTGTTGTTGTTCAAGGGACTGGTGCTAGTGTTTGTGTACCCGGGGATGGGCCAGCCAGGGGAAGCAAATCCACCTGGGTGGTATGCGATCTCTGGTGCGAGAGGTCGTATGCCAGTGGGTGGAGCCAAGGTTTGGCCATGGATTTGAGTTTAGGTCTACATTCTGGATATTTCATCATTTTTTTTTCCTCTGTGAGGAACAAGTGTGGTTGGTTGATCAACAACAGGAGCTCTATGCTGTCAGGGACATGCTCTGCACATTGCACGCAGCACAACTGGGCAGGATGTGCAACCTTGCACTGAGCATGCAGTTGCCGGAATATCAGGCAGAGGTGGTGACGCGGTTGGGACTCCCATATCCAATCTTGAGCTGTGAGATGGGTGTGTTTTGGAGGGCGTTCAACTGGGTTGCTGACATTTGGGGTGGAGGGGTGTTGTTGAAGTGGATCACATTGTTTATGTATGAGGGAAAGGTGATCGGGAGGGATTATCCTGTGTTTCCATCGGATCAGGTGGGGGCACTGGGCACTGGGATTTGACAGTGCATTGACATTCAAAGGCGAGAAAAAGGCAGATTTCTATATTAGGTAATTGAATGGGAGTCAAGACATGGGATGCATAACCCCACCATCCATGCTCTATCTGACTCCGTGCCCCTCACAACTGCTCTATGATATTCCATTGATGCTACTGTAATTGGTGGTAGAGTGGTCCATGCAAGATGCAACAGTCAATTCAAAAGTGACAGGATATATATGTAATTATTTTCAGGACTATGGAAGGTGTCGAAGGATGTCAGACTTAAATTATAGGCATGTTCTTCTTCCTTCTCTTGCTATCTGGGTTTCGCTTTTGTTCTGGTATGGCCACCGTGCCATGCCTGACAGAGACAGTCCAGTCTACCCTTTCCAACCCATTTTCTCCCTCTCTGTCTTGCACAATACCCCATGCTTGCAGTCTCAGACCCTTGAGAGTTGGCACACTCAATGGATTACTGGGCCTCAACAGGTTGACAAAGTGATGCAGGTGCTCCCCTGGAAAACCTAAGCCACTAAATACAGATAGGCTCTGTCTGCCCCCCACCCTGCACCCTCATATCTCATGTGACCGTGGCTGTGGAAATGACACCTATCTTGGGATCCTTGAATGGGTCAAAGAGGACTAGGGACAACTTGAACAACTTCGGGAACTACAGCTAAGTTGAACTCGATAGCCATTCCTCAAACCATGCACATACCCTGTCTTCTTAACATGGTCGTTCCCACACATCTTCCTCCCCCGTGATATGCTCAGGTTCAGAGTATAGGTAGGCAGCCTACATCCCTTGTGCACTCATCACCTTTTTCCCGCTGAGCAACAGGGAGGGGGAAAGGGGAGGGTTGGGGACAAGGTCAAGTGCAGGAATATAGAACGAGAGGGAGGATCGAGGAGTTGGTTGAGGGGAGGGTGGAGAAAAAACGATGGATCTGTTGTAGGCGGGTAATGGTGCATGCCTAGACAATGTCATGTCTGAAGCTGGAATGCGGGTATTTGCCATGGTGTGGTGGATATGGTCATTGAGGATGGGCCTACAAGAATACACACAGGCTGTTTCCTGGGTGTTCGATAGAAATTTGGAAAAACCCAAAAAAGTGCATCGCCATTGGATCTGCTTTAGGACTTGGATGGACATCATGATGGTGATCGTGCCAGACAAGAAATATACATAGTCATGACTGCTTGGTCATCCTACGTATGACAATCGCATTGCAGATGCGGCATCCTCAGGATTTGGCACTAAAAGGAAGGCCATTGTATTGCCATGAGGGCATTGCCTCACCTTTACCTCAAGGCTTGTGATATATAAGCTATAGTAGTTCCTGACACATTGAGCATTTTCCCTCTATCAGTCTTTCTCCATGCACCTTTGCGAATAGCGCTGACAGCCTAGCTTGCCACAGCATCACCATGTCCAGCATCACACCACAACAGGCTGGCAATGATGGTCCTCTGTCAAATCTGGTAATCTTGGCAGGTGGTGGTGATTCCTGCATGCTCGTGTATCTCTCTGACGAACAACAAGTTGTCACTGGCTTGGAAGACAGAATTCTGAGGGTCTGGAATTTGGAAACTGAAGAGCAAGAAGGCAAATTGATGGAGCATGAGAATGCAATATGGAATCTTGCTGTGACTTGGAATGACATGAAGCTCATTAGCAGCAATGAGGAGGGGGAGATCAGAGTGTGGGACGCTGAATCACACAAACTGGTCCAAAGATGGACTCTCCCAGATCCAGGTGCATTTGGCCTCTCTATCTCACTGGATGATCAACTCATTGCAGTTGCCAATGGGATTGTGGTTATTTACACCATGGAAGGAAGGCAGGTCAATGATGAAATCCATTTCTATGGCATTCAGTCTGTCTGTTTCTCTCCCGATGGGAATAAACTTGCATGTGACACTTATGATGGGGATGTCTATTTGTATGACGTCAAGAGTGGACAGTTCCTCCTTGGTCCATTGAAAGGCCACGCAGATTGCAAAAAGTCACAGAATTGGCCTTTCCTAACCTCCAAGAGTCCAACCACTCCAAACACATAGCCACAATTCCATGTGGTGAACAATCAATTGGAGTGGAGATCCAATATTCAACCTTGCCTGTGCACCCAGTTGTCACACCCTGCCTGCCATCATGCCCCACCCCACCCTTTTTCCACACCACCATTCCAATCTGCCCAATCCGCTGACTGTGTTCCTGGGGCAGATCATGGACTTGGCAACCCTTTTGACCATAGTTGCAGACAATCCTTCAATACAATCAATCCCTTTTCATGATTTTCTATTGTTCCTTGCAATCACCACTGCCATCAAGAACGATATTCTTCTCATCCAACCATCTAATCTTTCGCCTTCAGCACCACCTGATGTTCTTCCACACTCTGTTCAGTTCTTCCTCTTGCATGCATGTGCCCTTCCCATTGACACGATCATTGACTCTTGGTCAACATTCAGGCATTTAGCATGGCACACTGAATCAATTGTGTCTCTCCTCAATCCCCCTCTCCCCATTTTCCATCAACATGGTGTCTCGCATGGCTTTAGTTCATCCACACCTTTTTTATGCTTAGGGTTAATACTTATTCCATTTTTTTGCAGCTGCACAAACCCTCTATCCACCTAGCCAGTACTGCTCAATGACATCATGTCCTCATACCCTCAAAGGCATGTGTATGATGCATGCACAGCAACAGCAATGTATTTTGTATACAGTCGCTAATGGCCCACTCCCTGTCTACTCAGTCCACCTGTTCTGCAAAGGTATGTGTGTGAATTATCGCACATGCCTATACAAAAACTGATGATTTGATAGCATGTGAGATCAACTATCACCACAACTTCAAGGTATTCAAGGGCCAGTGTACTTACTACGGTGGGATCTCCGACATCATCCAGATCAATGAGCATCACCTCGTGGAGCGCCAAGTGATTGAAATGTGGCTGGCCTTGATGGACCATTGGTGCATGTGGTTTCTTTCTATCTGCCTTCATTCACTAATTTAATCTCCCAAAGGACTTCTGCTACAGCCTGTGCTAATTTCTACAACACATTGATGGCCAAGTCCAACGAGCCCTCACCAGGTTGGTCCTTTGGATTTTTGCTTTTGATGGAACATGTATGGTCAGCATTTATCCTCTATTGTCTACTCGAAAATGCAACAGAGCGGCAAGAGTACTTGGTTGTCACCCACTCTGGGGACCAGAAGGATCATTTCAGTGAACTTGTTCAGGCACAAAACCAGCACATGTGCACTGAGGGGCACCCAGAGCTGACCCATTTCTGTGACAAGTGCACTTGTTGGTTTTATGGTACCAATGGCAACAGTGAGCATGTGTTGCTATCAAACCGCTCTAGCTTGCTAACAGATGTCTGTAGTCGATCACAAATGTTCAGTTGTAATCACAGACAGTGTTTGTATCAGCCACCCATGTTGCAGATCACACAATTGCCAGGTGCCACTCAGCAATACCCAAGACTGCTTCTGTCCAGTCCATGCTGATCTAGAAGGAATCTGTGCAATTGTCGGTTGTAGCGAGCAGGTAGTGTCCAGTTGCCTTAGATGCATGGATCCAGTACATCAACGAGTCAAATCTCATCACCGGAACAGAGGCCAGTCTCACTTCCAGCTCCGTGATCACCTTCAGCATGCCTGGGATGCCCATCCAACCAGCCAATCCATGAACACCCGTGTGCTATCTTAGCTCACCATGGTAGACAATAAGGAGGTGTTTGACATTGATCCAAGTGGTCATGTCACAGATGCTGATCCACCTACATCCACCCTACCCACTCCCACCCACAAGAAACTGCAAGCCAAGTTGACTTGCTTGTGAACACACAATGAGCAACTTGCCATAGTGCCATGCAGCATGATTCTTGGCCGAGACACCATGTTTGGCACAGAAGGCGTTGCCAGTGTCGCAGTAAGTCCCGTCTCATGTGATGTCACTGAGCAAAGCCAATCCTCTTCGTCATTCCAAGGAATTCATCAAATGTACCTTCTGGATGGAGGCGATCAAGCCTGATCACATCTTTTTTGATAACAATTGCTCCCTTGCTCAGCATGTCAAGTCAGACCCATACTTCAACAACATCAGCCTCAGTGTTGACGTCTTTCACTTCAAGTCCAAGCACAAAGAATCACATACATTTTGCCAAGAAAATTGCAATCCCACTGCATTCCCCGAGCTGATCAGTGAAGATGGCCAGGGCTGGTTTTTCAACTCATTGATTGCTGAGCAGACGAATGTGTGGATTGGTGGCTACCATGCCATATGCCAGGAGATGCTCGTCTGGAAGTATGATTTTTTTTAGATCAAACGATCTTGCACTGCAATCACATTACCAGGGCCAAGCTAGACGCACAGTGTGCTCACCCTGGTAATTGGCCTATGTAGTTTCCATATTTGTTCACTGTCCTCAATAGAATCCATGCTTGATTGTCCTATGAATGAGTTGATCGGATGGAGCTAGTGAAAAGACAAGCGGAGACGTATGACAAAACGACTGTATTGACAAATGATAATGAATGAATGTGTTACAAATGCAATAAGGAAAAAGAGTCTACAGGTGCTTCACTCGCCCCTCTGAGTCGCCTCTGATCTCCAGATGGAGAAATGTTGACCAGTGGCCACTCTCTGTATTCCTGAATCCAATATATCGTTGGTGCATCCACAAGCTAATGCTCATTCAGTGGCAATGGTGATCATAAAATGTTGACCAGACAAACTTTACGTGAAAGTAATCTTCAAATATCTTCTTCACTGGGTGATGCTTGTTAGACTCGAGGTGACATTTCCTGAATCCAACATCCATCTCATCTATGTAGAAGTCAAATGGCCAGATCCAGGCACTGCTGGATGTATTCTTGTGGATGGAGTGCTCAAGGCAGGGGTTGGGGGAGGATTGAGAGAGGTTGATAGACAATACTGTATGATTGCGTATGAATGGGGATGCATGCTTTTTGGCAAAGTTGCAGTGTTGTGCATATGTCAGTGGCTCAAAGGACCCAGATAGTTCAACAGAAGGTGTGTGGTTGCAACAGGGGGAAACATTAGCAGACAGTGTACAATGACGCATAGTTGGTAATGCATGTTTTTTGGGTGATTTATGAGCTGGAGACTGACTGTGCTGCAAGGCTGGGAAATGCTTGATGGATGGGGTCCAGCTACAATTGTGGCACTGGCTGGAAATCTGCAGAGGTGTCCATGGAGCTGCCCTGCCCAAATCATCATAGGCCCATTGGAACCAGTCGCAGCTGTCCTCACCCATGTTGCACTATATTACATTGGTAAGTAGCAATGAATTGGACGTGATGACTTACCCAAGTGTACCAATGCCCAAAATCATCATCTTGTACCATCCAGCGGCACCAGAGCAGCTGTTGGGAACAACCCAAACAGCTGTGGGTGTACTGCAGCTCGTCTTGCAAAAAGAGAAGGGAGGGTGGTGGCAAGGGTGGTGGCAAAGGCAAATAATCAGACACTATAAGATGTGATGAGCAGAGATGCAAGGGAGAGGTAGTAGAATTACTTGCTGATGATGGAGGGAAAGGGCAGGGTGGAAGGTGGGACCACAGGAGAGCATAAGTCGCAGCTGCCCTATATATATAATGAAGGGGTTGATATGACATCATCATGCATGCTGGTGGAGCATGACATCATCATGCATGCTGGTGGAGCATGGCATACTCCATTGGAATCCAGGGAGAGGCTGGCGT
>JBBPNR010001396.1:0-10994 GCA_038091015.1 Boletus vermiculosoides
TTAACGAACGTACGATCGTGGCGATGATGGAGGATCTGTGGGTGTTGCCATTCCTGGTGGCTATATATGTATTACCATCGAGTCCGAACCCGTGGCTCTTCTTTGTTGGTAATTTTCATTATCTCCCCGGGGGGGTACTGATTGGTTGGCAGGGATTGGTTACTGGACTCCTTTCCTATCCGTACGTCTTCGTAGTCATTTCTTGTGATGCGTTAGCTGAACGCCCTGTCTTAGCTATACCCATCCCATCCAGGTAGGATAGAGCGTCGCACGCAAAGTCTACGAGAACTATGAACTATTCGTGACAGGTGGGATGGTGCTCCAGAAATTCGGGTGCGGTGGCTAGTCGCACAGTCAATGCGTCCTTGTACAACATGCACGTCAACGGTCCATCTTTCTTGTCGACCTTTAGACTCAATGCCAATTCTAGGTTCGTGCAAGCAAGCAACGTCATCGCGGCTCAGATATATGTAGCCAGCGATGCCCCAAGATGTACGTTCCTCTATCCATCTTCCATGCGGGAGAATCTCATACTCGTGTTTCGCCAACCACAGATGAACGGGGAAACAGGATCCTGATTATCATTTGTTCCGTCAACATACTTCTGTTATATCCTGGCACGAAGGCCTACTATATCTGGCGGAACCGTCAGCGTGCAAAGATTTGGGACGCCATGACCACCGAGGCAAGTCGTTGGGCAGCGACGGAATGCCAGACACCTAACTGACTCCGGGCTATTTACAGGAGAAAGCGCACTACCTGAACACCACGGAGGATCTTGGGAACAGACGGCTTGATTTCCGTTTCGCACATTGAAGCGCTGCTATTAGATATCAACGCCGGTGCCAGCGGATCGGTCAAAAGATGTTTTATTTCTTTTCATAATGACGACGCTTTGGTGATTCGTCTTGTGTTCCCGCCAGCCCTCTTGAGGATTGTGTCTCGATGTTTGCCACTGATCAAATAACAGGTGATAAAGCGTTCATTGGATGTGAACATTCAATGGTCGGATATCCTCGTCTCTGTTCTCCTGCTCACTGACGTCGCTCGGAAAACAGCGTGGGCTTGGCAGCTGATGGTAGGGTAGGTAAGATACATGTACTCGACTCCCCTTATTGACATCCCTTCGATATCGTGAGTCAACGCAAACCAAAAACTATCAAGTCGGGACTGCCTGCTCTTCGTTACCTGACCCTCGTAATGCTGACCGCCAATCTGCCCGATACCAACAACTTACAAGGCTGCCCCTCCCGCCTCCCTGAGTGCATCCAAGTTGTGCTGTTATACTGACAACATGTCTGCAATCGAGGACAGTCCTGATGAACGGAGTAAATCGGACCTCGTCGACGAACAATCTAGTTCAAGTTGGGCAAAGGCGCTCCTGGACAAGCGAACAGATCCTTCCCATGATCCTGACGCCATCGCTATAAGACGGTCCGTGTTTGACGATCCTCATCTTGCACCATCCTATTGGCCAAAGAAGGGCTATGAGAACATTCATCGTCTCGGTCCTTCGGCGAGATGGCCCTACCGAGAGGAGAAGGTATGTGACTTGTGAACGAGGTCCATCATGTGTTGACCGTCGTCGAGATACTCTTGCGCAGGATCGACTGGAGGATTATGGTCATGGCCGCTGTCGGCTTTCCTGCGTTCGCTTTGGACAGCTTCAACATCAGTCTGGCAAATGCAGTCAGTTTTCGTTCCGGTTTGCGCTTGACTACAAACGGTGACTCGGAGCAATCTTATACTTTCCTCGACTGTGTCTAATGATTCCGGATTATACTTTAACATGGGAAGCACTGTTTCCTGACCTGCCTTCTTGTGTGCAGAGTTACCACCCCAAATAATTTCAAAGCGTGTATGCCAGTCTCATGCCCAATAGTTCGTTGGGTACCGAGTCCGATGTCTCTGGAGTGAGTAACCTGCTTATCACTCGTGACATTATCGGTGAGCAATAAAAACGATGTCCGTGTCCGAATTACTAACCCCACATTTGAATGACAACCTTCCGGATTTTGCTGGACTTTTTAGTAAAGCGTTCGCTGGACGGAAACCCTCGCCTCTCTTCTCCTGTTTGTTGACCTCGTCCAAAAAAGCCTTGGCCCAGGAGAGGGTGTCAAGGTGGGGAGGATACACACCATTGGCCAGGCCCCGTACGAATGTTACTGGTTGATTTGGAGCTTTCATTCACGTGGACCGTTATTACTAACCCTTGCAACAGTATTTACCTCCTCGGATGCTCTGCCAGTGGTCGCCGGATAACGGATAACTTACTCTGCGGATCGGGCGTTGTCGTATGATCTGGTCACAAAAACGCACAATTTCGGCGCCATGTCACCCAAATGTGTTGGGCGTCGAAACTAGGGCACAAGTGGCGTGTACGCATGTCGGTTGCAGTAAGTAATTGACACACGTGAATTGGTGATACGGTCATTCTCGGGAAGAATCGTGTTTTGAGGAAGGCGCGCGGACCTGGTATTGCGCCATTTTTTTTGTCCCCTTTGATTGGTGCAGCATTCCAGATATCAAGATCCCTGGAACCCACCTTATCCTTCAGATCACCTTTTCCTCCGGATTGTCGTGAGCGGATACAAAGCAAACAGCATCAATTCGGAACTGTAGCCCTTCGTTATCTGATGCTTGCAATGTCAACCCCCAACCTACCCGATAACAGCAAGGCAACTCCTCCTGCTTTCCCAAGTGTGTCCAAGTCGAGTTCCTATCTTGACCGCATGTCTGCAGTCAAGGACAATCTTGCAGACCTCATCGACGAAGAGGAGGAGCGATCTACTTCAGGTTGGGCAAAGGCACTCTTTCGCAAGCGAACTGGTCCTTCCAGTAATCCTGATTCCATTGCTACAAGACGCTCTGTGTTTGATGATCCCCATCTTGCCCCGTTCTATTCGCCGAAGAAGGATTACGAGAACATCCATCGTTTCGATCCTTTGGCGAGGTGGACCTACCGAGAGGAGAAGGTAAGTCACTTGTAAACGGGGTTTGCCACGTGCTGATCATCGTCAAGGCGCTCTTGCGGAAGATCGACTGGAAGATTATGGTCATGGCCGCCGTCAGCTTTTCTGCGCTCAACTTAGACCGTTACAATATCAATCAGGCAAATTCAACCAGCCTTCTGTCTGATTTACGTTTGACTACAAACGGTGAGCGGAATAATCTGCTGCTTTCATTTGGGTGTCCAATGAGCTGATGACGTTTCTGGGATCAAAGACTTCAACTTGGGGAACACCGTTTTCCGGCTTGCATTCCTGTGTGCGGAGTTGCCGTCCCAACTCATTTCGAAACGTGTATGTCATCTTATATCCATATGTAATAGTTCGTTCATTGATGATATCAGATTGGACCCGATCGTTGGATACCGACTCAGATATGTCTTTGGAGTGAGTGACTTGCTGACTCCATGAAACAATACTCAACAATTCACAGGCATCGTCTCTCTTTGTCAATTCTGGCTTGCGGGAAGAGCATCCTTCCTTACTAGCCGTGCATTGCTAGGGTGCGAGGACCTGTCCTTTCATTTTGTTGCAATACCCTGACGTTGACCACAACAGACTTCTTCAAGGAGGGTATGACATCATCGATTCTGCTCCCAAGAATTCAACTGATCTCACCCTTTCTAGCTTCATACCCGACCTTATTTTATACATGTCTTGTTCGTCCTTCTAATGGTGACCCCGTTCTGTACTAACGATATGTTCAAGACTTTTACACAAAGACTGAGCTTCCCATCCGCTTGGCTGGCTTTTGGATGTCCATGAATTTCTGTGCTATCGTTGCTAGCTTCCTGGCCTACGGCATCCTCCACCTGGATGGTATTGCCGGAAAAGCTGGATGGAGGTGAGTCACTCCTATATGCTACTACATGTCTGATCCTGTCAATCGCATAAATTCACAGATGGTTGTTCTTGATAGAGTGAGTGGTACGATCTCCACAAGTACCACTCCCTTGTTTAATCGCGCCAACAGAGGCTTGATACCATTTGCTATAGGCGTCAGTTCTTTTTTCAATATGCCACCGTCTCCTACCCAGACAAAAGCGTGGTTCAGGCCAAATGGATGGTTCACCGAACGTGAAGAGGTTATCATAGTCAATAAGATCCTTCGTGATGATCCAACCAAGGTGATAAATAGCGTGTTCGTAGAATGGTGTATGCTAAACATCACTAGGGTGATATGCACAACCGAGAGGGACTAACCCTGAAAAGACTTTGGACTGCCATCTGTGATTATGACCTGTGGCCCGTGTATATTCTGTGAGTGAGTGAATCCTTTGTATTAGCTCTTAACCGACACCGTCCATAGCGGCCTTATGTTCGGGATACCCAGTACCCCACCTTCCACGTACCTCACCCTTTTGCTTCGAAATGCAGGGTAAATAAAAATTGTATGTTGTGTCGATCTGTTGACGAACTGATTCTCCAGATTTGATACATTCAACACCAATTTGCTGACTATACCATCTCAGGCGATGGGAATTATCACCATGTTTGTCATCGCGCTCGTGTCAGAGTTGGTTAACGAACGTACGATTGTGGCAATGGTGGAGGATCTGTGGGTGTTGCCATTCCTGGTGACCATATATGCATTACCATCGAGTCCGAACCCATGGCTGTTCTTTGTTGGTAATTCTCATCATCTGTCCGGGAAGGTACTGGTTAGTTGGTAGGGATTAATTACTGGACTCCTCTCCTATCCGTATGTCTCCATGGACCTTTCATTCGATGCGTTGGCTGAACGTCCTTGTCTCAGCTATACCCATCCCATCCAGGTAGACTTGAGCGTCGAACGAAAAGTGTACGAGAACTAAGAACTATTCGTGACAGGTGGGATGGTGTTCCAGAAATTCGGGCGCGGTGGCTAGTCGTACAGTCAATGCGTCCTTGTACAACATGTACGTCAAGGGCCCATCTTTCTCGCAGACTCTTTGGAGTGGACTGACTTCTACATTCTAGGTTCTTCCAAGCGAGTAACATTATCTCAGCTCAGATATATGTAGCCAGCGATGCCCCAAGATGTACGTTCCTCTATCCATCTTCCGTGCGGCAGAATTCCACACTCGTGTTCCGCCCACCACAGATGAACGGGGAAACAGGATCCTTATTATCATTTGTGCTGTCAATGTGCTTCTGTTATATCCTGGCACGAAGGCCTACTATATCTGGCGGAACCGTCAGCGTGCAAAGATTTGGGATGTCATGACACCCGAGGCACGTCGTTGAGCAGTGACAGCATGCTAGAGACGAAGCTGACCGTGGATGGTTTACAGGAGAAAGCGCACTACCTGAACACCACGGAGGATCTTGGGAACAGGCGGCTTGATTTCCGTTTCGCACATTGAAGCGCTGCTACTTTAGATATCAACGCCAATCCCAGTGAATGGGTCAGAAGATGTTTTGTTTATTTTCATAATGACGATGCTTTGGGGATTCGTCTTGTGTTCGCACTAGGCCTCTTGAGGATTTTGTCCCGATGTTTGCCGCTGATAAAATAATAGGTGACAAAGCGTTCATTGGATGTGAACATTCAAAGGTCAGAGATCCTTACCTCTCTTCTGCTCACTGACGTCGCTCGGAAAACAACCTTAGCTTGGCGGTTGATGCTGGGGCAGGTAAGACACACTGACCAGGCGCTGTACGCTGTTTGTCCACCCCAACCGCAAGGACATTTACTGCTCACCCTTGCAACAACATCGATCTCGAAGGAGCGCTCGAGCGGCTTCTACGGGTTCAGACTCATTCAGGGCCAGGCCCTTCCCGAGCAGACGCTGTTGTGTGATGCCGTCTTCTGACATGTCTCCCCCCACCATGGCACAATTGAACATACAATTACTAGGCCGTTCAACTGGGTTCTCGTTATCACACCTCATGATCTGTAAACTTGGCCGGCTCTCAGAGCCATTCTCAGAGTCATCTCCTGGCAGGCGATCAACATAGCAAAAAATCCAGCGGTCCTGCATCCAGCTCTCGATGGCCTGTGGTAGTGTCCTCGAGCGATAACGTTATACAGAGTCGTCGTTCTGGTACGTACCACATAGGCCTATACATGTTTCGGACTCCTCCTATCGACGTCCCTCATATATTACAGTGAGCCGACGCAAACCGAAAACCATCAAGTCGGGACTGTCAACTCTTCGTTACTCGACTCTCATAATGCTAACAGCCAATCGGCCCGATACCAGCAAGGCAGCCCCTCCCGCCTCCCTGAGCGCGTCCAAGTCATGCTGTTATACTGACCACGTATCTGCAATCAAGGACGGTCCCAAGGAACAAAGTAAATCGGACCTTGTCGACGAAGAGGAGGCATCAATCTACTTCAAGTTGGGTAAAGGCACTCCTGGGCAAGCGAACTGATCCTTTCCATGACCCCGATGCCATTGCTACAAGACGCTCTGCGTTTGATGATCCTCATCTTGTACCGTCCTATTGGCAAAAGAAAGATTATGAGAACATTCATCGTCTCGATCCTTCGGCAAGGTGGACCTAGGGCGGAGAGGTGGGGGTATGTAACTTGTGAACGAGGTTTACCTTGTGTTGACCATCATCGAGGCGCAAGATCACATGGAAGATTATGAATATGGTCGCTGTTGGCTTTTCTGCGTTCGCTTTGGACAGCCTCAACATCAGTCAGGCAAGTCCAGCCAGTTTTCTTTCCGATTTGTACTCGACTACAAACAGTGACTCGGAACATTCTTATGCTTTCCTTGAGGTGTCTAATGATTCCGGGATTAGACTTCAACGTGGGAAACAGCTTTTCCGACCTTGCCTTCCTGTGTGCAGAGTTGCCTTCCCAAATAATTTCGAAGCGTGTACATCAGCCTCATGCTGAATAATTCGTTAGTTGATGATATCAGATTGGACCCGATTGTTGGATACCGAGCCAGATATGTCTCTGGAGTGCGTAACCTGCTGATCACTCGTGACATTGTCGGTGAGCAATAAAAATGATGTGCGTGTCGGAATTACTAACTCCACATTCAGCAAATGACAACCTTCCAAGTTTTGCTGGGCTTTTTAAAGCGTTCGCTGGACGGAAATCCTTACCTCTCTCCCCCTGGTTGTTGACCTCGTCCAAAAAACAGCCCTGGCCTGGGGGAGGGTGTTAAGGCAGGGAGGATACACACAATGTAATACACCGTTGGCCAGGCCCCGTACGAATGTCACCGCCGGTTGATTTGGATCTTTCATTCACATGGACCGTTACTACTAAGCCTTGCAACAACATTGGTCTTGAAGAAGTGCTCGAGGCTTGAGCAGCAGCTGCAAGTGCAAATTCCGCGTGGGCAAGGGCTCTTCGGATAGTCTGGTGACCAGGTTTACCTCCTCGGACGCTGTCATGTGATCTCGTCGCAAAACCGCGCAATTGCGGCGGCATGTCACTCAAACGTGTTCTCGGGGCACACCTTGTTCTGCCAAAGTTTCGGTGCGCGTTGAGCGTCGAACCTATGACACAAATAGCGTGCTTGCAGGTCGGTTTCAGTAAGTAGTTGATCCACGCGATTTGATGATACCATCATTCTAGGGAGAAACGTGTTTCGAGGAAGGCGCGTCGGAACAGAATGATTGTCTTCTGATCTCGAAGTTTTAGGTCTGGTTTGGGGACTAAAGGAGGCGCGGGGATAACCTGGTATTGCGTTATGTCTTTTTTTTTCTTTTTCCTCTGATTGGTGCGGCATTCCAGATATGAAGATACCTGGATGTCTTGAACGGATACAAAGCAAACTGCGTAAATTCGGGACTGCATACTCTTCGTTATCTGACACTTGCAATGTCAACCCCCAACATGCCCGATAACAGCAAGGCAACTCCTCCTACTTTCCAAAGCGTGTCCAAGTCCAGTTCTTATCTCGACCATGTGTCTGTAGTCAAGGATGATCTTGGGGACCTCGTCGACGAAGAGGAGCAATCTACTTCAGGTTGGGCGAGGGCACTCTTTGGCAAGCGAACGGGTTCTGCCAGTGTTCCTGATGCCATTGCTACAAGACGCTGTGTGTTTGACGACCCTCATCTTGCCCCATTCTATTGGCCAAAGAAGGATTACGAGAACATTCATCGTTTCGATCCTTCAGTGAGGTGGACCTACCAAGAGGAGAAGGTAAGCGAATTGTAAACGGGATTTTCCATGCACTGATGATCGTCAAGGCACTCTTGCGCAAGATCGACTGGAAGATTATGGTCATGGCTGCTGCCGGCTTTTCTGCGCTCAATTTAGACCGTAACAATATCAGTCAAGCAAATTCAGCCAGCTTTCTGTCTGATTTACACTTGACCACAAACGGTGAGCGGAACAATCTTATACTTTCGTTGGGGTGTCCATTGAGCCGATGACGTTTCGGGGATCAAAGACTTCAACTTGGGGAACACCATTTTCCGCATTGCCTTCCTGTGCGCGGAGTTGCCATCGCAGCTGTTTTCGAAGCGTGTATGTCAGCTTGTATCCAATAGTTCGTTCATTGATGATATCAGATTGGACCCGATCGTTGGATACCGACTCAGATATGTCTCTGGAGTGAGTGACTTGCTGACTCCATGAAACAACACTCAACAATCTATAGGCATCGTCTCTCTTTGTCAATTCTGGCTCACGGGAAGAGCATCCTTCCTCACCAGCCGTGCATTGCTAGGGTGCGAGGACCTGTCCTTTCATTTTGTTGCAATACCCTGACGTTGACCACAATAGACTTCTTCAAGGAGGGTATGGCATCACTGATTCTGCTCCCAAGAATTCAACTGATCTCGCCATTTCTAGCTTCGTACCCGACCTGGTTTTATACCTGTCTTGTCCGTCCTTCTAATGGTGATCCCGTTCTGTACTAATGATGTGTTCAAGACTTTTACACAAAGACTGAGCTCCCCATCCGCTTAGCCGGTTCTTGGATGTTCTCAAATTTCTGTGCTATCATCTCTAGCTTCCTGGCCTACGGTATTCTCCACCTGGATGGTGTTGCCGGAAAAGCTGGATGGCGGTAAGCCACTCCTATACGCTACTACAAGTCTGATCTTGTTAATTGTATGAATTCACAGGTGGTTGTTCTTGATAGAGTGAGTGGTACGATCGCTCCGCAAGTGTCACTTTGCTTAATTGCACCAATAGAGGCTTGATAACGTTTGCTATAGGCGTCGGCTCATTTTTCAACATGCCACCGTCTCCTACCCAGACAAAAGCGTGGTTCAGACCAAAGGGATGGTTCACCGAGCGTGAAGAGATTGTCATAGTCAACAAGATCCTTCGTGATGACCCATCCAAGGTGATGAATAGCGTGTTCGTAGAATGATACATGCTGAACATCACTAGGGTGATATGCACAACCGAGAGGGACTGACCCTGAAAAGACTTTGGATTGCCATCTGTGATTATGACCTGTGGCCCGTGTACATTCTGTGAGTGTGAGTGAATCCGTTGTATTAGCTCTTAACCGACACCGTCCATAGCGGCCTTATGTTCGGGATACCCAGTAACCCACCTTCCACGTACTTCACTCTCTTACTTCGAAATGCAGGGTAAGTAAATATTGTATGTTGTGTCGATCTGTTGATGAACTGATTCTCCAGATTTGATACATTCAACACCAATTTGCTGACTATACCATCTCAAGCGATGGCAATCATTAACGTATTTCTCATCGCATTCGTGTCAGAGTTGGTTAACGAACGTACGATCGTGGCTATGATGGAGGATCTGTGGGTGTTGCCATTCCTGGTGACCATATATGCATTACCATCGAGTCCAAACCCGTGGCTGTTCTTTGTCGGTAATTCTCATTATCTCTCTGGGAAGGTACTGATTGGTTGGTAGGGATTAATTACTGGACTCCTCTCCTATCCGTATGTCTCCGTAGTCCTTTCTTGTGATGCGCCGGGCTCAACATCCTTGTCTCAGTGCTACCCATCCCATCCAGGTAGACTTGAGCGTCGAACGAAAAGTGTACGAGAACTAAGAACTATTCGTGACAGGTGGGATGGTGCTCCAGAAATTCGGGTGCGGTGGCTAGTCGTACAGTCAATGCGTCCTTGTACAACATGTACGTCAAGGGCCCATCTTTCTCGCAGATCTTTTGGAGTGGACTGACTTCTACATTCTAGGTTCTTCCAAGCGAGTAACATTATCTCAGCTCAGATATATGTAGCCAGCGATGCGCCAAGATGTACGTTCCTCCCTCTATCTTCCGTGTGGCAGAATCCCATACTCGTGTTCCGCCCCACAGATGAAAAGGGAAACAGGATCCTGATTATCATTTGTGCCGTCAACGTGCTTCTGTTATATCCTGGCACGAAGGCCTACTATATCTGGCGGAACCGTCAGCGTGCAAAGATTTGGGATGCCATGACGCCCGAGGCAAGTCGTTGGGCAGTGACAGCATGCTGGAGACGAAACTGACCGCGGACGGTTTACAGGAGAAAGTGGACTACCTGAACACCACGGAGGATCTTGGGAACAGGCGGCTTGATTTCCGTTTCGCACATTGAAGCGCCGGTATTTTAGATTTCAATGCCGATGCCAGTAGATGAGTCAAAAGATGTTTTGTTTCTTTTCGTAATGACGATGCTGTGGTGATTCGTCTTGTATTCGCACCAGCCCTCTTGAGGATCGTGTCTGGATGTTTGTCGCTGATCAAATAATAGGTGATAAAGCGTTCATTGGATGTGAACATCCAAAGGTCGGATATTTTCGCCTCTCTTCTCCTGTTCATTGACATCGCTTGGAAAACAGCCTTGGATTGGCAGCTGGTGTTGAGGCAGGTAAGATACACACTGACCAGGCGCCGTATGGTGTTTGTCTAGTTGATTCGTTGGATCCCCCAACTGCAAGGACATTCACTAGTAACCCTTGCAACAAACATTGATCTCGAAGTAGCGCTCGAGCAGCTTCTGCAAGTTCGGACTCCGGGGCGAGGCCCCCCCAGGACAGACGTTGTTGTGTGACCCTCTCTTCTGACAGGTCTCCCCCCCCCCCCCCCCGTGGCGAAAACACGCAATTCGCCG
>JBBPNR010001397.1:0-10986 GCA_038091015.1 Boletus vermiculosoides
TACGTCATCATCTGTAACAAATGTTCAGTCCAGTTCACTCCCCCCCTCTTAGAAATCCTTCGTCCTAGTCCAGATATCTCCTCGTGTTCGCTACAGGGTGAGCCCTCATTGTGCATACATGGTAGACTTTCTCGTAACGTGTACCAATGTTCAAGGATCCCAGTAGATCGAGCCCCACTTGCCCAGACACATTTCCAGTTATGAACATTCCGGGCCTCTCGGTCGTATTGCAACGTTGCCGCCGTCAATTTCCTCATCGCTCGACGCTCATCCACTTTTCATGCCCGCTTTGTGAACGAATCGCCGAGCTTCATGTAGTAGTGTTGGACTTTTTCAGCCTTATTTCAGGAATCAATTCTATCCTCTTGTTAGCGCTCAGTCTCCAAATTGTGTTCTGTTATGGTCCCGCTGAGTCACCCAATTGAACCTTGTATCGTTATGACCGTTACCGTTGACCTTTTTGAAAGTGTGGTCGACGAACGCAACCTTTATCCAATCGATTCACTCGCATCAGAGCGGGAAGGACACATGTGCGAGATCAATATTCAATGGCGATTATCGAGGAAGCGATTGGGAAGGAAACACCCTACTTTCACTAGCAGTGACCTGAACGACCCAGCCCTTCATGTTCGTCTCCATCGGAGAAGACAATTCAACACCACCAAGAGATCTAGTAGGGTTGCTATTCCACATCCGGATCAACCCCTCTAACTTGAAAAGTCCCTGATGAAATTTTCCAACGTTGCGTTCAACCATTAACGGATGAAACGTATCTGATCTGGCCATGATGCGACCAAAAAACCCTCGAGAAAAAAATGAATAGCAGTGAAAACGAAAACATACGACGACCAACGAGCGAACGTGTCCTACATGGACTAAAAAGAAAACGAAGAAGGAAAAAAAGAAGAGGCCCTGGCACTCCGAGTCCTTCTCACTCGTGACCACTAGGCCCCGCTATCGTCCACGCGCCACGTTCCATCTCAAGACCTCACGCTCTACCACCCTCGCCTCGCCCCTCTCACCCACCACGCTCACGCGTCTGATCAACTCCGCGCACCCGTCCCGACACGTCGGTAGAACAACAAATATGCACACCGATCGTCCCGATCCGGTGTCCCGAACACATCCTCGGGTCTCACATCCGACACGAGCTCGTCGTCTATACGTATCCATCCTTCGCGCGGTTTCACCGTCGGTCCCGTACCCACCACATTATCGATGTTGGGATGCAGTACGTCGAGTGTGTAGTGTCCTCCCGAGGCAGAGAGTCCATGGTGGTACAGCACTATGCGTAGTAAAGAGTCAGTATCGTGGCGCCGAGGCGCTGGAGGTGTGCTTACCACCAAAGAGTTTATACCGTGTCCCGTAGAGTTTCCTCCCCTGAGCCATGACCTCTGCCATAAGAAAAAAATATTACATCACACAGACTGGATATCAGGGGAAAAAAAGCCTACCACTGGGGACATCCAATTCGGGTGAAATCGACACTTGCTTGCCAACTTTGGCTACGCCGCCTGCACTCGCATCGTACAAGAACCGTTTAAGATGAAGGATGAGAATCGGAGGGAGTGCGTCGATGTGCACCGTCTGCGTCGCGTCCAGAGTCGCGCCAGGCCTGGTGACCGATGTGACTTGCACGGATTGCGGCGAAGAAATGTACGCAAGGGCATCTTTGATCGTGTGGATTTGTTCGCGCTACAATGAAAAGGTTAATCCATGCAATGATAGCACTATACAAATGTAGAAAAACGAACCTGAATGTCTAATCGCAGCGAACGCCAGTCTTCGACCAGAACCGAGTCTTTTTGGTGAGGTACGCGTAACGTCGAGCGGAATTTCCCGCCAAACATGCGAGTGATCGGTGACTCGGTCGACTTGGCCTGTAAGAGGGTTAATTTCGTGTCCGTGAGCAATCAGTCTGCTTCGCTGCGAATGACCTACCGTGCGTGTGACAGCCATTCGGTTGCGTTTGCCGACTTCGAGCCACGGTCCGTCCTCCTGGACTGCGTGGCCGTTCTGTGTTTCAGGATGCGATTCTGTTTTGGAAGCGAGCGAGGAAGAGATGGAGAGGAGTTCCTCTTCCAACGTGTCCAAGTAAAAGCCCAAGAATTCTTCCGCATCCTCCTGGTGACCGCCCTGAAAGACATAAAGTCAAGGGAGATGGGCATGGATGACGTTGACTTACTCGCATATGATCGAATCGTTTCTTTTCCTTGAGTGCATCGTAGACGCAGGTGGGGATAAAATAGTTTATCAGGTCGTCTTCCTCGTCGCTGTAGCCATTGTTTGTGCGATCGACAGCTTTTCCCTTGCCCTCTGGAGCTGGCTTTGTTTTGGGAGCAAATTCCTTCAGGAACCTGACCGTCGCATCGACGAGGGGCGTCTTGCTATTGGAGAGGTCGCCATCGGCAGGGGTATCGAGGAACTTGCCCAATTCATGGAACAACCGCCAGAAAGGTGGGCAGTAGATGAGCACCTGAAGGACTGCATTTGCAAAACACATGTTTCCAGTGTTGACAAGGCCACGAGGTCGGATTTTCATGACGGGTTGGCTGGATGGACCGGATGTAAGGAGGGACAGCAACTCGGGTTTTTTGATCGGGGAAACGGGTGACGGGGTGGAAGATGCAGAGAGAGCAGATGCGGGAATCGAGAAGCCGACGATGGAAGAGGTGGGGAGGGAATTGGGTTTTGAGGGAGATGCAGCATCTTGGCGGAGGAGGGATGCCCATGATGGTTTTGGAACAGCTGGTTTTGCTGGGGCTGGTTCCGTGGCGGGTGGCTCGGCCGATTGCTCCGCAGCGGCGGGGACTGATTCCGGAACGATGTCTGGTTGAGGCGTGAGAACACGATCTGGTTGTGGAAGCTCATCTGACTCGGTTTTGGCGGGCGGGTCGGCGGCAGAAAGAGAGGTATTCGTGGAGGCGGGGGAGGCGGGGACGGAGGTATCTGGTGCGGTGGATGTTGCAGGGGTTGTTTCGGTGTCAGCGGAGGAGGGAGCATCTATCTGATCGGGTGCTGTAGGCGTCGTGGCGTGATCGGGGAGGACCTCGGTGGGGGGTGGAGAGGGTGGAGGAGAGGGCAGCGCGAGCGCTTTCTGGATGACGTCATCTGGAGGACGGGCGCGGGGAGAGATGATGATGCAAGGTGCGGTGGCAGGATTGGAGGGACGATGGGACCAGATAACGTACTCGGGGAACGCGCCCACCATCACCTTCGGGGACACCACGCTCGATGACGCAGGGGAAGAGGGCACGGAGGGGGCAGAGACGGAGGCGAGGTGGGGAGAGTGAGGGGGAGACGGGGATGAGCGTGGGTGATCGACGGGGATTTCGGCCGGATCTGAGTCGCAGTTGGGCGCGTGATCTGACTGGCAGGGGAGGTCGCGGGGGAGATCGGTGGGGGAGAGGGGGGAAAGCATGGAGAGCTGCTTGGGGAGGGGAGACAAGGGTTGCTGGGGCTGCCAGGCAGAGTGATAGGGGCTGGATGGGTGAAGCGGGTAGTTGGGAGAGTAGGCGACGGGGGGTGCGTGGTACTTTCCGTGCGGGTGGGGATGTTGCGGGGGTTGCGCGGGATAGGGACCCGGGGAGTGCGGGGAATGCTGCGGGTAGGAATAGTGGTGATGATGGTGCTGGTAGTTCTGGTAGCTTGGACCGGCGCGCGATGGGGGGTAGCCACGGCCCTGGGGATTGATACGCGGAGACGATGGGGGATGGGGATGGCCGTTGATGGGCGGGATGGGGTATTGGTACTGGTATGGGGTGTGGGAGGGGTAGGGAAAGGGTGGGGGCGGAGGGTAGTAGGAGGCTGAGGGACCGGGATGTGCGTATGTGGGCTGTGGTGCTGCCATTGTCGCTGTTTGGGACGACGAGGAAAGGGTGCTGGTCGACGAGGACGACGACGAGGACAACCAGCCCAGCACACGAGCAATCAAATTTTTTACGCCTCGCCGCTGCCGTCGCGTTCATTGCCATTCAATCATTTTGTTTGCATCAATTTGGCGTAACCCTAACCCTAACCCGACACTTGCCTAATCAGTACACGTCCTCCTCTCCTCATGGACGACGACCATCCGCTCCTCCTCGAGCTTACGAGTCTCCGCCAAACCGCAGCTCGTTTCCAGGTGCGTATTATCTATCACCCCGAACGCGACAGACTCGCCAATCTTGCAAACTAGCATGAGGCACACGCAGCAGCTATCAAGCTGCAGCGTCACTCGCTCGATTCATCGTGTCTCCACGACTACGCCGCCACTCTCGAACAGGAAAACGCCCGTCTCACCCACGAGCTCGGAATTCTCCGCGCACACCCCGAGATACCACACCACCCTGCCGTAGCGCAGGTTCAGGAACTCACCCTCGCCCTCCGACGCGTCTCCGAGAAGATCACCCTCACAGAGAACACCCTCCTCGAGCGCACCTCAGAGCTGACAGACACACACAGCGAGCTCGCCAGAGCGAGACATACCGCTGATGGCGCGTACGAACTCGCTGCCCGCATGCGCGCTCGTGAAGAGGCCTGCAAAGCACGCGAACGCGAGCTCGAATTCAAGGCCCGCGCCTCAGAAGAAGAGCGCAAGATGGTCGACCTCGTTGTGCAAGAGTACGCAGATCTCGTCCGCAACCTCGAGGGCCGCAAGTCCGTCAATAATACCCCTTCCATCTCCAGTGCATCCGCTTCCACAATCACCCTCGTCGACAACCTCCAAGACGGCAAGTCCACACTGCACAGAATGCTAACAGCGTTCTCCACAGAGTCAGAACAGCTTCATGCCACTATCGCTGAGCTCAACGCCCAAATATCAAATCTCCAGATGGCCATAGATGCAGAACGCACTATTGCCTCCCATGACCGCACGTTACTCTCCCAAACCAAGACAGAATTAGATAAACTCGACCTTGAAGACCAGACCGCAGCCAAAATGGTCGCTCGTTACATGTTCGTTCTTACCGTCCGCGTCGCTACGTCTGCTTATATATCCTTTTAGGAAATTCTCACAAGCTTCTATCAATGCTCTGCAAGAGCAAATCACGACCCTCAAAGTGCGACATGCCTCGACGATCACCACGCTCGAAATCCAACTGTCTATAGCAGAATCTCAACTTGCATCCGAACGCACACGCACTACGCGCTTCCAAGACGCCCTCGGCGAACTCTGTGAAGATCTTGCACGTGAATCGTACGGAAGACGGAGAGAAATCGCTCTGCGACTTGCTTTACTTTCGAGAGAAGAGGGCGTTGCAGAATTTATGCGACGCTGGGTCAGGAGGGCAAGGGAACTGTATGCGCGATGTTACAGCTCAGCCCAACCACCTGCCCCGCACAGTTCATCCGAATCTGAAGTTCAAGAGGCATTCCGTCGTGTGGTTAGTGATGCAGAGTCCCTTTTATCTTCCTTGGACGATGACTTGCAATTTTCTGACGCGACTCGTACGTCGGGCTCACTGGCAAGAATAACACTGGCAGCGGATGCTGTAGAGGCTCTGAGGAGCGAACTACAAGACGAAGTACAGAAACGTGTTGAAGCCGTCCGAAAAAGCGTATTCTCTTCCCCAAACGATCACCTGGACGAGACCGCGTCCGGGATCGAGGACCTTTCACAGCCCGAAAGGACTCCATTGCAGGAGGGCGGTGATGGGTCCTCAAACCACCCAATGCGAACGCCAAACGGCAATGCAAGGCCCAAGCACCAGGCGCTACCCGTGTCATTGTCTCCATCCCAGGATGCGGACTCGCCTGTGTCGATGGTCGGTGTCCCAGAGGAATCCATCGATGATCCTTTCGTAGTTCCTGCAGCCATCGCTCCTCCAATTGCCGAAACAACACAACATACGATTGTACAAGCGGAAATACATTCCTTGCCCTCATCGTCCACACAAGATAGTGCCTCAACCTTAGCCACGCTCCTTGTCGACGAGGAGCTCAATGCTGTTCAATCCCATTCGCCAGCTGTGTCTATGCTAGACCTTCAGCAGGATCTCCAGCCCTCTCGCATAGAAGAGCCTCCGACGATAGACGTGATGCTGGTCCATGGATTGCCGAACGATATCTCCGCCTCGCCCCCTCTAGATGCTAATCAAAATGCGCAAGTCCTCGCTGAGGTCGGCACGCCTATGCCCTCGATATCGATATCCACCCCCGTGCCCGCAGCTCAGAATGAGCAGGTCCTTGCCAAGGACGACGCACCCTCAACATCGATATCCACCCCGATGCCCGCCGCATCTCATACCGCACTCGTTCTACCTTCTCCATCCAATCCCCCTCTTCCACTGCTCACCGAACTCGGGGCTACGAAACATCGCTACGATACCCTTCAACGTGCGTTCCGCGACTGCTCCCTCGCGCTCAAAGACCTCAAGCGTACCCTTGCCTCTTTCTCGCCCTCGTCACACACCCAGACCAAGCTCCGCCAGCACCTCGAGACGGCGCTCGTGCGAATTGACGACTACGCCGAAGATGCGCGGGTGGAGCTCGAGATCCGTGTTGCGGACGAGGAGCTCACCGCACGTGGGTTTGAGACGGTGTTTTCCGTGCCTGGGGCGCTTGCGGACGCAGACGAACGTGCCGAGGTGGAGGCGAGCGTGAGGGAGTTTGTAGACGGGACGGATGAAGGCGTGGCGAGGGCATTGGAGAAGTTTGGGAAGAAGTTGGAGGATGTGCAGCATGATGTGGCGAGTGTGAAACGGGCTGTGCATGGATTGGCGATGTCGGAGGAGGAAGATGGGGAAGGGCGTGGTGAAGATGTTGATGATAGTAAGGACACTGGGACGGGGGCGGGGTGGACGGGGTGGACGGCAGGTTTGCTCGGGACAGGTGCGACACCGTCACGCTCGCCGACGCCAGTGCAGACGTTTGGTACGGTGATGACATCGCCTCGCCTGCGCCATGCCGCGTCGCTCAAGCAGTTGCACGCACAAACCTCTGCACACGAGAGTCCCGACCGCGGACCATTGGCAGGATTGAACCTCCGCATCCCGATGCCCTCGCCCTCGCAGTCGCCTTTTATGCATCTCGGTCTTGGACGTGCGATGGAGGGACCGACGCGTCCGAGGACGCTATCGACAATGTATGCTGTGGGCGGGCTGCGCTCGTCTTCGGTCGGTTTGGGTGTTGGATTGGGTGGGTCCCCGTCGCCTGCGCGGACACGGGGTGTGAGTGGGCGGTTGGACGGAGGGCTCGGATTGGGGAACGCGTCGTCGCCGTTGCGTGGTGGTGGGGGTGCGCGCGGGGAGCAGCATGATTTGGGTGGAGTGGAGTAGGCAATGCACGGACAGGGGTGCAGACGATTTCTTGGATATGATACACTTTACGCCTTCTTTTTGATCAGCTTCTTTCCTTACATCAAGGTCGAACGTGTGCTTGCAGCACCTAGATCACGTGGTACCTCTCCTTTCCCGATCTAACAAAGTCACCGAGTCAAGACGAGCCTTGTGTATCCACATCCACTCAATGTCTGCCTCAACGACCACCGAAACTCGAACAACTCAATCCCAAGACCGTAACCGACGGGGTAACCGCGGACGGGGGCGCGGTGGTCACCGCAACGGACCCAACTCCACCAGAGCCACCCGACGCAGCGGCGATAAACCCACGCCTGCGACGGACGAACCCGCAACGAAACCGACCACCAACGAGACCTCCAACTCCCCCACCGCTAACAACACCCACCCGAGAACCGTTGAAAACGAAGACGAAGACGCCACACCGGCCGTCTGCTGGATATGCGCCGAACCCGTCAAGTATTATTCCCTGTCTGCGTGTAACCATCGCACGTGCCACGTGTGTGCGTTGCGGTTACGGGCGTTGTATAAGAAACTGGATTGTACGTTTTGCAAGGTGGGTTGGTTTCGTTTTTTTCTTTGATTTCTTCCTTTGTGGCTTGAACGCGTGTATTGACGACGTTGACCTTGGACCTGTTCTTGTGGATACCGATGGCGGTAGGAGCCCCAATCGACGGTCATCTTCACCACTTCGCCCGACGCCGACTTTTCGTCCTACATGCCCGACTCGATCCCTTACAAAGACACCAAACTCGCTATTTTCTTTGAGACACAAGACATGATGGAAGAAACGCTCATTCTCCTCCGATTCAACTGTCCCGATGCTGAATGTGACTACACTGCTTCTGGGTGGGGCGATCTTAAACTCCACGCACGTGCTGTGCATGGCAAAATGCTTTGGTAGGCATCTTATTTCTCCTGAATGCTCTTTTTGGTTTTGATTTTTTGGTGTCGATGGTGTTGTTTTGACGCTCGATGTGGTGCTCGCGACAAAAGTGATTTATGTATCCGATCTAAAAAGGTGTTTGCACACGAGCATGCGTTATACCCGCCCAACCTCCTCCCGTTGCATTTACCTACAATACCGCATCGACCGAGCAAACAACCGCTCAAGGACCCCATTGAAGGCGGTACCCATCCATTGTGTAAATTTTGTCGCGAGTGCTTCTTTGGCGACGACGAGCTGTTCGTGCACATGCGTGAACGACACGAGGAGTGCTTCCTATGCAAACGAAACGAGGTTCGCGATCAATAGTACGTGTCGACATTGTCCTCGCGCCGCCTCGCCTTGGTGACGTGTTTCGATGGTAGCTTTCAAAACTACGAGAGCCTTGTAGGTCGATTTCACCTTGCCTTGCACTGTGTAGGCGTCGGTCGCTTGACGTTTACCCGCAGGAGCTCCATTTTTCGCAAGCGCATTTCGCGTGTATGAACACCGTCTGTCAGGCTCAAAAGTTTGTTGTGTTCAACTCGGAGCTCGATCTCAAGGCGCATCAGGTAGAGGTACACGGGGCGGATATGAGCTCGAGAGACAAGAAAGACGCGCGACGGGTTCAAGCCGAGTTTGAATTTGATGATACGGGCGGGGGCAGTCGGAGAGGACGACGTGATCGCGGGGATCGAGAACGAGAACGAGAGCCGCCACCCCAGGTTGTACAGGCGCAGAACAGAATGAGTGGGAGGCGACGGGAGGCGTTTGGAGGACACTTGACGGAAGTTTCACAGACGACGCAACCTTCTGTGCCGAGTGGGCGTGCAAGTCCGATAAGGGAGGACCTCGATCCTCTCGTTGCCGAGTGCGTTTTTTTCTTGGAGTGTTTTCTTGCTGGACCCTTATGCTGGGATGCTTAGACGACACGCTGCTTTCATCGCGCGGTTACAGAATGTCGCACCGAACCCGAACAATGCTGCTACCGCCGTAAGAGCTGCGATGCGCGGATATCGGGCAAATGAGTCGAGCGCTCGCGATTTGATCTCGACGGTCTGGAACGTCCTCGATCACAATCTAGACGATACAGCTAGCATCATCAATGGCGTCGTTGATCTCTTGGAGGAAGAAGAAAAGAAGCGTGACCTCTTGGCGGCATGGAACGGATTCAAGATCGAGGTCGGATTTCAATCGCACCAGGCGATGCTCTACATTACTGACGCACACGGTCTGTTTAGCAACGCCAACAGTTTCCCGATCTCCTTCCGACAGCTGTCGGGTCAGGCTATGCAGGGATCACGAGCGGGCGCGTTCTCAACGCCAAGCATGCGACGGCGTCTCGGTCCTCTCAACAGTCTTCGCGACAGTTATGGGATCGCGTTGCACGAGCGGCTAGCGCTTCGTCTTCGACATCGCGGAACGTCCCGGGTGCCAGTACACCCCCCTCTACGTCATCGAGCACAGTTCAAGTCAATCGATTCCCGTCCCTCGCTGGTCCTTCTACCGCTGTCCATGCGACGCCCGGATTCCGCCAACCACAACGCCAGACCCCATGGGCTTCCGCTTCTTCTGCTTCGGTGAGTGGCTCTTCCACCACCGTCGCTGCTGCCGCTGCCGCCTCCGTCCCTACGGTGCACGCCCAGCTTCCCTCTGCGGTATCCCCCAAGAAAAAGGGCAAGGAGGCTGCGGTGAGACAGCCGCCGACGTTATCTGCGTCTGCGTTCCCGGAGTTACCGACGGCACACCCGCGTGCGAAGCCGCTCGTGAGCGGGAATACGTCGTTGAGGCATATTTTAGGGGATGCGTTGCCTGCGACGTCGGCTTGGAAGGCGAATGGGAGCGGGCATGGGGGCTGGGGTGCGGGTGTGGTGGTTGGAACGGGCGCGGGAGCTGAGGTGGGCGGGGAGACGCAGACGCAGACATTGACGCAGGGTGGGGTACCCGGGCAGGACCACTCGGAGACGACGGGGGGGAAAGGAAGGAAGGGGAAGGGGAAGGGGAAGCAGACGTTGTTTACGTTGGGGTCGTTTCCGACGTGAGTGTGCGGTACGCGATATGGGTGCGTCGCGGGTGGTTTTTGTGTGTGTGTGCCGAGGGGGTTGTATGATCATCGGAGTGGCTGTGGTGGGTGGTTTGGATAGAGATGGATATCGTTGGATCCTGTATGACATGTGGTGCACGTTCGATGGATGGTAGTGCTATGCCTACAACGGAGTAGATTGCTGTATGACCATAGTTGCGAGGCCCACGCGACGAGTGAGATCAGAGGTCATTCTCTGAGTGTGTAGCAAGAGAGAAAGGTATTGGTATCAATACTACAGATCTACAATGCAAGTGGTTTGATCAAGTTGGCCGCATCTACTTATATGACTTGTGGTCAGGGGCCCAAAATACCTGTTTTGGCCATGTCCTATACGGTTGCATTTGCGGACACCAACGTCCGTTTTCGACCTTCACTATCCCTGTAAAACCCGACATGGACTCTGTCGTACTCGAGACGAACATGGGCGACATCCAACTCGAGCTCTACTGGGATCACGCCCCCAAGGTAAGTCCCGAAAACAGCTGCATGGTTGGCACCAACCAGTCGGAATACACCTTCAACACTCGATCTCACTTTCCCGAGTCCTACAGACGTGCAAGAATTTTGCAGAGCTCGCCAAGAAAGGATACTACAATGGTGTCATATTCCACCGAATCATCGCCGTGCGTGTGTTTTTCGAAGTTCTGGTCGTGTTTGAACGCGCTCAAGGTGCTTCCCCGTGTTGCCAGGACTTT
>JBBPNR010001398.1:0-10978 GCA_038091015.1 Boletus vermiculosoides
CCCAATTTCACTCGGCCCCCCCCAGAACTCCTCAGGACCAAGGAAGAATACAAAATAGAGAAGATCATCAATCATCATGGAATGCCCTGACGAAGGCAATATCTAGTGCACTGGCAGGGATACCCGGACTCGGAATGGACGTGGGAACCAGAATCTCATTTAGGAAATGCCAAGGTGGTACTCTCGGAGTATAAAGAAAGAGTTGGGCTTTAAAACCCCTCTTTCCTCCCAACCACCACCTTCGCCCATGCCCTTCCCCCTCATTCCTTCCATCTCTCTTTCTGTCTGTATCGGCTGCCTACCACCATCCACCCGTCGGCTCCTCTATGTCAGCATTCTTGAAAGATCTCAAACGTCGGAGGCACTCAAGTCCCTCCCCTTCTTCGCGAGCAATGAAACGCTCTGCCACCTCGTCCGTCAATACCGCCTTTGCACCACCCTTCGATCCCTTCTCCCCTGGGCCTTTAGGGTCCAGACAAGTTACACTTCCTTCTTGGGCCCCGGCCTCTCTGATGCCCAAGACTCCCCTGCTTCCATCCTCACCATCGAGCAAACTGTGCTCGAACTCCACAACAACATCCTGGACCACCTGCACGTCACAGGAGTCAACCTCTGCATCTCTCTCATACTCATTGGAGAGTTATCCACTATTCTCAATCCCATCGTCTTCGCCCTCCCCCAAGACAAGCAAGAGAGATACCACAACAACACCCCTGACCCTTCCCTCTTTGACCGCTCTCCCCGATTTGATTATTCCACCCCAACCAACACTCTTGTTGGATCAGACAACTCTTCCCCTCGATCTAATGATGGAGAGTCTCTTCAACGACACAGTGGAACCGTCATCTTATCTCCCCAAGAGACCCCTTCTCCCTCCTTCCCCGTATCCGGAGCCCCTCCCCCCAGACCCATCTCAACCCCTCGCTGTCTCCTCAGACGTGCCCATCATCTCCTTTTCTTGGCAGGCCTTCCATCGTGGCCCCCATGCCATCTTTCCCTCTCTTTGGGAGACCTTACAGTCGTCCACCCTCCCCTCCACATCTACATTCCTAGCGGGACCAGTAACGAGTTGGGAACCACTGGATTGGATCCCAGTCACCCAGCTCCAACCGTGGACGATCCTCCCCAGCCTCATGTGGGCCCCATACCCCACGTATCCACTTCCCACCCCAATGCCCCCAATGTATCTGTGGAACGCTTGGAGCACACCCAGTGCTTCGAATGCAAACAACTTGGGCATCTTCAGAAGGACTGCCCCTGGTACCAGTGCTGCTTTTGCTGCATTGTCGCCCCCAGACACGTTATGTCCCTCTACCCCAACTGCCGCTGCACCAAATGTTACACCTGCGACCACCTCTGGCACGCCTGCCCCCACGATATCCCCGACCCCACCTGGGACCTTACTGACTACAAGGTCAATGAAGGAGACCGCAGCGGATAAATTGTTGTCTGAGATGGAACTTCAGATCTACGAAGGGGGTAATGTTACAGATATGGAGGAGACCCCTTATCAATTTCCTTCTTCGTCTCCTCCTCCTCGCCCACCAACTCCAATCCCCTCGTCAGTCACCCCTTCCCTTCATCTTGACCATCCTGGAGCCACCCTCTTCTCCGCCCTATTCTCCAACCTCCAGGACTATAATATCCCAACCTCTATGTGGGCTGACCTTTTAGACAAATCCCTCTTGGAGGGATGAGGCTATTCCTATCGGGACGGACATCTCCTTCACCACCTCCAGATACTCCCTTCTTCACTGCCTCTCAGGTTTCTCCTCTGACTCTTACCTTACTCTTTCTGACTCATGATGACACTGTCTCCTCCATAGCCTGTCTCATGGCTATGCGTCTCCCCTTATATCCACTTCATTTACTTCATGTGCCTCGCGACATGACACATCTCTTACCTTATTTATCCTTAGGACTCCGATACCTGCCCTAGAGTCCCTGGTATATATATTAGAGTGCTGCCTGTATCTTTTTCTTTCTTTAACCTTGATATACATTTCTTCATATTGTCATATCGTTCCTTGAGATCTCCTCCCTTGTGCCTTGCCTCTTCTCTGACTCATCCTCCACTCTTCCAACTCCAGGCCAGTCCCGGTACTGTTGACTTAGGTCAAGCCGTTCACACTTAACTCCATATGGAGGTGTCCAAGTGTAGGAACGAGACACAGTTCTTCACGAATGTGTACCATTGTTACTGGTCGTAACACTTACACTGCCATCAACCCAGATAAGACACTCACTATTGAGTTCAAGAATGCAGACTCAATTGAGCTCAAGGAAAAGGAAGTCTCCTTCAATATGTCAGAAGATTTCATTAGGTAAGGTTTGCACTATCTTGGTGCTATTACCTGGTATTAACCTCTATTACATAGTTGTCCAACCAACCCATGCCACCTGCTTATCTGATGCCCTGGTACAAGCACACAGCAATAACAAGAGTGCATCTAAATGGGTGGTGGTTGCTGAACTTGTTATAGTTTTGTGTCACCCCTGGTCTTTTTCTCTTTCCACAACCTCATGACCTCCATGGGACCATTCCACCCACTGAACTAAGCACATCCTTGCACTCATTTATGCTTGATGTAATGCATCTAGCACCCTCCTAGACATGGCTGTCCTCTACTGCCTACTCCTGGCTGTTTCCCCACAGCCTTCCCTGGCTGTCCTCCCACAGCCTCCCCCAGCTGTGCCTACTGATCACTGGAACCTCCACCACCCTCTTGTGGATCTTTCTCATATTGTTCCTGGATCTGCCCAGGATTATTCCCAGATCTTTCCATTGCCTCACCCCTACCTCAAGGCAACACTGCCCATCTCATATCAAGCCAACACCTTACTCCACAACACCTGACTCATCACATGCCATCATGTTGCAATGTGACATGATGATTCCCATGATGATTCTCATATCCTAAACCTTCCCACAAGACATGGTCATTCCCTTTCTTAGCATTGTGCTCAGCAAACTGGCACCAGTCCTACCTAATCTGATTATATCCTTATTATACATTGTATTTCTTTAATCAGCTGCACACAGACCATTATCTGCCCTAAAGCCCTTATGGGTGGGGTATATGAGTTGGAGCTCCACTCTAATGCCTCTTTCTTCTTAACCTTGATCTACACTCCAAGTGTACCCCTTACTGGTATATGGCTAGTGCCTGTAAATCTTGTTCCTTGCAGCCCCCCCTCCCCTCTTTCTCCTTCCTTGAAGGACTCTTGTTATCACTGTTCCTACTTCTGCCAACAGCACTACTTAGGAAGATTTTATCTTCTTCCTACCTGGCTCTGCTTCCAATATGTCTCACCAATATTGTCTACTCTTGCAATTCTTACAACCCATTCAAAGGACTCACCTTCTATGTCATCACCATAGACAACCCTACTCAGAGATACCACCCAGTCAAGGACTCCCAATAGACCCCTGGACTCTACTCATCATCATCTTGGTCCCTATCCTTTGCATACTTCTCATCACCTACTATATCTGTTGGTGACACCAGTACTAGTCAACACCTATGTCAGACCACTCCTGCAGCATCCCACTCCACTCTAGTTGACCACTACCCAGGACCACTCTTGTGGCATCCTACCCAGTTCTAATTGGCCACTACCTGGACCACTCTTGCGGCATCCTACCAGGTTTTACTGATAAAGGATACACTTTGTATACCATTATCACAGTCACCCACTAGTAATCATAACAGAACTCCACAATCAGTTCACAAACATTTTTGTACTGAGTAGACTTATATAGATCAACCACATGTTTAATGCACCATACAATTGAGTAATATTTTTTCAATGCAGGTACAGCAAGAAACAAAGCGATTCTAATCTACATTGTTATCATCCATGTCATTCATATCATCCATATGTATAGCATAGGGCACCCCAAGGTCAGATACATTCAAGCCCAGCTTTTTGATCATACAAAACCACTCTCCTTCAACTCTGGACAGTAATCAGAAGGTGTGGGGTAGCATAGCAACAACACTTTGAATGGTATTTGCTTCAACAACAACAATTGAGTCCAGTAATGTTGAAGCAGCAACCACTTGAAATAAGGCTTTGAGAAGGCTGGGGTCAGGTTGTAAGTACATCTTGAGAACAGCAACAGCATGGAAATCAACACTTCCATCTGAAGATGTCTTGGCAATCTGTGTAAAAAATTGTACTTCCCCAACATGTATCTCATTTGCAAGCTTGACCTGCACCAAGCAGGTGTCATTAATTTGAGTTCATAGCAAACATCTGAAAGACAGGATATGTACCTTTATGTTACAAGAAATCCCATGTCTTGTATTGAATATTGATTTTTTCAGCAATATTTCAAGGCTTGCAATCAAATGAACCTGGAAGATGATTCCTAGTTCTCCATGTGCATTCCAAGTAGCCTGGTCTTGCAAAATGGCCCAGTTTCATGGACCTGTTATCATTAGGCCCTACATCTATTATACCATGTCAAAGTGAGATGAAGAGGTCCAATAAGTTACTGGCCAGGTGCATGATATCTGTGGTCATGCAGAGTGGGACATCAAGGGAGCAAGAGAGCTGGAGCCCAAGAATAAGTGGAGGTTTCATTAAGCCAGTACTCATCTTTGCCTTGTTGAGTTGAGTTTGATTCTGGACAGAGATGAGTCACTTCAAATTGTCTGTATAGTCAGATGAACCCCCTTCAGGTAGCTTGAAAATGTCAATGTTATCATGATCATTGGGACCTTGAGGGCAGTTGTGGGGACAGAGAAGAGCCAGATAATAGTGTGTGCCTTTGCACTAACCAAAAGCACCACAATAAAGCTGACAATCATTCTTTCCACTGTGGCCTATCATGCCATCCCAGTAAACAAGTCCAGGGTCATCAGCTGTGGTAAAGAGGAGATAAGGATAGGGGATGTAATGGGAATTCACAAGTGCATCCCATATAGGTAGTCCTTCCCACTGGATTGCTGCAAGGTAATAAAGACCAGGAAATAGAAAAGAATTTATGTTCTTGAGTTTGTGGGGACCAGGAATAAAACCACCAGGAAGAACATTAAGTTTGTGATAATGTAGATTTGGCAACAAGTTGACAAGGATTCAAATATATTATTGGGACTGTCCAAAGAGACCTTAGGAAAACCCTCAGGAAATGCTCTGGAGTAAAGACAATTCTAATTCTGAGGAAAACAGGTAATGAATACAGGCAGGTATATATACTACAGGGAGGTATGCTGACTAAGAATGTGAGTGATTGGAGAAGTAAGTAGAATGTTCTGAAAGGTTCTGTGATGTTCTATGAAGTATGAAGAGTGAAGAGAAGAATTTTGACATTACCTCCCTTCTAAGAGTCAAAGTCTCTTTCGACAACTTCATCTTTTAAATATGAAGTGTCAGTAAGAGAAGTATCAAAGCTATAGTTATATAAAGGGTCTAATTGTTCTTGGAATGAGAGGAAATTGGAGTCTAGGAACATTGGGGATGAAGTAGGGAGAGGAAAACCAAGACAGGTAGGGTAGGAACAAGGGGGATTGGTATCAGCAAAGCAGACTCTCATTGTTTTCTTGGGTCAATGAGCAGTGGGATAAAGACAATGGAAATCTTTTATGGTGTTGGTGGTGTTGTCCAGCTCAGATGCCTTTTTCCATTCATTTTCTTCTTGGGAGAATCCTTTCCAATGGACAAGGTATTTAGTATTCCCCTGTTGTTCCCTCAAATCAATAATACTCTCAATTTCTTGTTCTTCCCCTTGGGATTGTATGATGGGAGGAGGAGGCATTGGTTTTTCTTGGGATGTGAATTCTCCTTTGATGTATGGGTGAAGTAGGCATTCATTGAATACTGGATGAATCCTACACCATTTGAAATCTAGTTTTAATTTGTATACTCCCTTCTAACCTTCTTGATCACCTTGAAAGGTCTATATCACTTATCATTGAGTTTCCTCAACAGTCTATCTGAATGAATATTGGTGGATTCAAGGAGTACAAGATTCCCCAGCTTGTACTCTCACAGTGCTTGAGTTCCTTTGTTGTGGTACAGTACTTCTTCATGTCATTCACTGCATGTTGCAAGGCCTTCTTTGCTTGAGCGTGACTTTTCTTCATCTCCTTGACAAAGACCAACACTTCTTCATTGCTATTTCTGGCTACTGATTTCTATGTTGTGTTGATGCAAGGGCTTTGTCCATAGTTGAGGAGAAAGGGAGATGTTTTAGTCATGGAAGAGATCTTTGAATTGTGAGCGAACTCTACTAAGGGAAGCCAGTCTACCCAATTGGATTGTTAATGATTTATGTGTTACAGTTGAGGAGACTCCTAACCCATTTTCTCCTTCACCTCCTCCTGATTGTGTTCTGACTCCAATCCCTTCCTCAGTCACTCCTCCATCCCACCTCGACCATCCTGGGGCTACCATCTTCACTGAGCTCTTCCATGATCTCAGGGACTACCAGATCCCTGCCTCCACCTGGGCTAATCTGTTAGATGAATCCCTCTTTGAGGGATGAGGCTATCCCTCACTGCTTTGGGGCATCTCCACCACTGCCTCCAGATACTTTGCTCCTCACTGCCTCTCAGACTTCTCCTTTCCTTTCTATGACTCTTACTTACTCTTGATGACTCGCATAGACACTGCCTTCTTATAGCCTTCTCTCATAGACTATATGTTTTCCCTTATATCCTGACCATTTACCTCATGTGCTATGTGTTACGGTTTTGGTACACCCCCCGGTCTTTTTCTTTCTTATCCTCGACCACGTACCAACACACGACCACCCTGTCACCGGACCACCCACCCTGGTGCATTCCCGTGCTCGTTTACGCTCGACATGACATGTCTTGCAACTGCCCAGTATCGCCTATCCCTGCACTGCCCTCCTTCAGTGCCTCTTGCACAGCCGCCCTCCTGGGTCCTGATCCTGGATTATCCCTGGATCTTCCCTGGAATATCCCCCCTGGGATTTCCCACCCTTCCCTTCCTTTAGGGCCGCCCTTAGCCCTTCGGATCTCCCTGGCACTGCCCTCCCTCTGTGCCTCCTACACAGCCGCCCTCCTGTGCTCTCCTCGGTGATCCCTGTCTCAACTGAGGCCAGATCTCTCCTCAGCATCACCACCCCTACCTTGTGTTGCACCTCACCTCACTCCATCCTTGTGACCACTCACATGCCATCACAACATGTCGCACCACGATGATTCCCACGACGTGTCCTGCCGCTCATGAACTTCCCACGGCAGACCCCTCCTGCCTTTTTGGGCGATAACTCCGCCTACTGACCCTGGGTTTCCTATTGCGGATATGGACTCTTACTATATTAGGTTAGACTGCGCATGGACCACCATTACCAGATTGGGATATACCTGCCCTAAAGCCCTTACGGCCAGGGTATATAAGTTTGAACTCCTCTCAAACACCTCTCTCTCTCTAACCTTGATCTGACACCTAAAGTGTACACCTTACAGTTACTCTTGTGGTATTCATCATCTGTTCCCTGCAACATTCCCTTGCTTGATCTCTACCTTACCCTCCCCTCCTTCCTCCTTCTTTGAAGGACTCCACCGACAACACCTTAGAGTCCCACTCTAAGGTTATCAAGAGAGAGCTTCGTTGCTCTCTTCCCCAATGGCCCGTCGCCGTTGGTTGGTCTCTAGGTTCTCCATCCCCGTCAGGAGAACCCGTCCTGCTTGTCGTCGACCTCGGTTTCCCATGACCTCTTCCCGGTCAAGGTCAACCGACCTAGTACTCTTGGTCATCGTCTATCTCGGGATACTCCTCATAGTATCCCTCGTCGTTTGTCACCAGGTTCCCGTTAAGCCTGAAGGTATCCTACATTGTTAGGACCAACAAGAGTCAGGCTCAAGGCGGCTCTACGCTTCATGTCTACTTGTTCGACTACCAGTTGTAACACTATGCAATACAACATGTCCACCTCCTTATTTAATCTTAGGGCTCCAACACCTGCCCTAAAGTACCTAGTATATATATTGGAGTGCTGCCTGTACCTCTCTTCTTCCTTAACCTTGATATACACTATTTCATGTAGTCATCCTGTTCTCAAGATCCCCTTCCTTGTGCCTAAGCTTCCCTTTGCTTCATCCTCCACCCCTTCCAACTCTGGGCCAGTCCCAGTACTGCTGACTTACATCAGGCTGTTTCCTCTTAACTCCATATGGAGGTGACCAAGAGTAGGAACAAGACAACATGTTCATGAACATGTACCATTGTTACATTGGTTGTAACATTATGTAGATGCAAAGGTATTATTCTACCAACATGTTAAATCATTCCAATTGTTTGTCAGTCTGGGGGTGATAGGCTGTGGAGGGGTTTTCCTTGATCTGCAGGAGTTCCTGTAATGCAGTCATGAATGACAACGCAAATTATGGACCTCAATCACTGATAATTTTCTTGGGAGTGCTGTGGAGTTTAAAGATGTGGTCATAGTATGTCTTGGTGACTCCAGCAGAAGATATTGTGGTTGAGATGGGGAAAAGATGGATCATTTTGGAGAAGGTATCTACAATGGTCAGTATCATGTCTTTCCCATTCAATTTTGGAAGGAAACCAATGAGATCAATTGAAATGACCTCCCATGGCCCATTGGTGGAATCATTCAGGTGAAGTTGTGTCTTTTTTGCTTTGGTTTTGACTTTCTGACAGATGTCACAACCTGCAACATAACATGTGATGTCTTTCTTCATTGACAGCCAGTAGTACCTTGTTTGTATTAGGTCTCCAGTTCATCAAGCGCTTGGATGTTTAGAGAGTGGATGGTTGTGATTCTGGACAATGATCACTTCTTGAAGAGATGGTTCCATGGGGACATGGAGGACATTCCCCCAGTGGATAAGTCCATTCCTTAGTTTCCATGGGGAGTCTTCCTTTTTAACTCCTTTGATTGTGAATTTCTCAGCATGTGATTGAAGGTTTTTGATCCATTCTTCAAAGGTGATAAAGCACACAATAGCTCCTCTGTCATTCAAGAACTTCTCTGATGTGAGCATGATGGTATCTTTGTTATTGTTGACATTTTTTGTGAAGTCAGATCAACTGAAATGGTCTAAAGCACTATTGCTTCAGGCAACACCAAACTATTGATATCAAGTCGAAAGACTGGAAGAGGAAAGTAGAAGTGAGCCCTAAGGTCTCCTGAGTCCTGCTTTAGATGGAAGTATCCAAAGAGACTAGACTGGGGATTCCAGCCGTAGTCCTCTGGGTTTATATATTCATACTATGTGTGTACATGTTGTGTCTAGATCTACTGATCTAGGGCATAGGGTAAATGGTAATTAAATACATGAGGCATAGGCATGTGGAATGGAAGGAGTGGTGATTAAATATGCATGTTGATGGTGTGAGTGAAATGGAAGCATGATAGAGATGAACGTGAGAAATCATATAACCATATCGGGATTGGATCTCAGATCTGATCGGGAAAAGAGAAAGGAAACAAAGTGCGTCCATAGTGTGAGTCCATCTAGTGGCTCTAGAGAAAGTGAAAATGACTTGGGTGAGCACACGTGACTATCATGTGATCCGATAAGATAAAGAAAAAGAAAATCCAATTATGACCGTAACACTACCCCCTCTCTATGAATTGGTTTCCAGATGATTATAGGGTGTGTTCTTTTTTGAGAGCTCAGTCAATGGCTCTGGTCACTTTTTGAAGAGTAGCATAAATTGATCAGGTGGGATGCTCAACGCTCTAGGCGCAGAGGGGTGGGTTGAGTGGAACTCTTTCAATATTTTGCTGGCATTGACAAGATTCGACTTCAGTTCCCAGGTCCAATCTGTTTCTGTGTAGTCCCTCCAGTGGACTAGATATTCGAGTTTGCCTCCTTTAAGGTGGGAATCGCATAAGTAATCGATTTCCCATTTGTTGTCGCGATCCTCTGAGACATTGACTGGTCCTGGCTGATGTGAAGGCTGTCTTTCCATACGGTCCTTGTACAGCTTAATCCGTGAGACGTTTACGATGGGGTGAATCTGCATAGATTTGGGTAGATGCAGCTCTACTGCATTTTCTCCTTTGAATGACATAATTTTGAACAGGCCTAGCCATCGTTCACTGAGCTTCTTTGAAGCATGGGTTAATCTTAGATTTTCTGTGGACAACCATACTAGTTAGCCCATGGCATAGGGGGGTGGTGCAGAGTAGTGTCTATCTGCTTGCATCTTCATATTTTGCTGAGCTTGCAGCATGTTTTTCTTGGCCTTGTCTATAGTAGCCTTCATGTCCTTGGCAAACTGTTGTGCAGAAGGAGCATGATCCGATGCAATGGGTTCTATTCCCATGCGTGGCTTATAAGACCAAGTTACATCAAACAGTGACTTCTTCATTGACGTATGCTTTTTGTTATTTATTGAAAATTGTGTGATGGCAAGCCAATTGCTCCATAATTCCTGCTTGTCGAAGCAGAAGATGTGTAGGAATTTTCTGACTTCCTTGTTTACAATCTCTGATTGTCTGTCCATCTGTGGATGGAAAGAAGTGGAAAGCTTGGTATCAATACCAAGTGCGTCATCAAGATGCTTCATAACTTGTGAGGTGAACTGTGGCCCACGGTCTGAGGTAATAGAATGTGGAAGTCCATGATGCTTCCAAACGTTATTCATAAAGAGTTTGGCCATGTCTAGGGCCGAGCATGTGTTGTATGTTGGGATCAGTTCCACTTCTTTGGAAAGTCTGTCCATGACCATGAGAATAGCATTATATCCATGGAATTAGGGAGTCTGGTGATGAAGTTGGCTGTGATGTGTTCCCATGGGGTATTCGGAATAGGGAGAGGGTGTAATAGGCCTGTAAAAGGGGTCTAAAGAACGAGTAGCACGACGGCTATCAAGGGACAGCTAACTCAGTCGTCGTGTGGGGGACAACGGACTATATGGTATTTACCTATCAAGGGACAGCTAACTAGATACTAGTTAGCTTTGTTGTAGGCACTGAACGGAATAATACTGTGCTCACCTCAGTCGTCGTGTGGGGGACAACGGA
>JBBPNR010001399.1:0-10974 GCA_038091015.1 Boletus vermiculosoides
CCCCCCCGGTCTTTTTCTTTATCCCACGACCATATGCCTATCTCGTGACCACTTCTGTGGATGACCACCCGCCCTGGCACATTCTCGCGCTTGTTTATGCTCGATACACTCATCCTGCGACGGCCGGGCTTCGCCCCCTCATGCCACCCCTCCTACCAGCACCTCTTGACACAGTCGCCCCCCCTGTGTCACATCCTGGATCTTCCCCGGATCCTCCCTGGAATATCCCTGTGGGATCTTCCCATGCCCTTCCTCTGTTAGGGCCGCCCTTCCCTATCTCCACCCCTACAGCCTCCTTGCTGTACTCGGATATTCCCCGCACCGCCCTACTGCCCTTCCTCGCACAGTTGCCCTCCTGTGCTCTCCTCGGTGACCCCCGTCTGGATCTTCCCTGCACTGCCCTATAATGCCCTTCCCCGCACAGCCATCCTCCTGTGCTCTCCTTGGCAATCCCTGCCTCAGTTGAGGCCAGATCTTTCCTCAAACATCGCCATCACCTCGTGTTGCACTACGACCTCACTTCCTCATGTGATCACTCACGTGCCATCACTACACGTCACGCCATGCTGATTCCCACGACATGTCCTTCCGCTCATGAACTTCCCACGCAGGACCCCTCCTGCCTTTTTGGGCAATAACCTCGCCACACTGCTTCTGGGTTTCCTTTTGCAGATATGGACTATTACCATATTAGGTTAGACTGCACACGGACCACCATTACCAGATTGGGATATACCTGCCCTAAAGCCCTTACGGCCGGGGTATATAAGTTCGAGCTCCTCTTGAACACAGCTCTCTCTCTAACCTTGATCTGACACCTAAAGTGTACACCTTACGGTTACTCTTGTGGTATTCATCATCCGTTCCCTGCAACATTCCCTTGCTTGATCTCTTACTTCATCCTCCCCTCTTTCCTCCTTCGTTGAAGGACTCCGCCGTCGACATCTTAGAGTCTCCCCTCTAAGACCCTCAAAGTCGAGCGACTCCTCTGTCACTCTCTTACCAACAGCCCGTCGCCAGGTTCTCCACCCCTGTACGGAGAACCCGTCCTATTTGCCAACAACCCCGTTACCCTGTGTCTTCCCCTCGGTCAAGGACCACCGACCTATTCCACCTCGGACTCTTGGTTGTCGTCTATCTCAGGATACTCCTTGTAATATCCCTCGTCGTTCGTCACCAGGCTCGCATCAAGCCTGAAGGTATCCTACGCCATTAGGACTCAACAAGAGTTAGGCTCAGGCAGCCTTACACTTCATGTCTACTTGTATGCCTATCGGGTGATAGTCGTAACAATATCCATGTAGTGTTACAGTCAACTCCATATTGGACTATTCTTTTTCTTCTCTTCTCTTATCAGATCATGTGATAGTCATGTTTGCTCAACTTGATGCCACTTTCACTTTCTCTAGAGTCTTTTGAACTCTGTGACATGAACACACTTTATTTCTTTTCTCCTTCCCTGATTAGATCTGAGATCTAATTCCAATATGGTTATATTATTCTCACACTCATCTCCATCTATGCTTCACTTCCATTCGGCCACACCTCATGTTATTCATTACTGCTCCTTCCATTATGCATAGCCCATTGTTACGGTCATGGAGGAGACCCCTACTCAATTTCCTACTACGTCTCCTCCTCCTCGCCCACCGACTCCAGACCCCTCGTCGGTTACCCCTCCTCACCATCTCGACCACCCCGGCTCCTCGCTATTCTCCTCCCTCTTCTCCGACCTAAGGGACTATGACATCCCTATGACCACGTGGGCCGATCTCCTGGACGAGTCACTGTTCGAGGCATAGCCTCGGGACGGACATCTCCGGTTACCCTTCCCCTTCTCATCGCCTTCGGCGATCCCCCCCCTCATCTCGGACCTACTACTCTGCCTTCGGATATTCCCTTCTTTCATCGCCTTCGGCGATCTCCTTTTATCCTTGACTCATTCTTACTTATGATGACTCGGTCACAGACACTGCCTCCTCATAGCCTCTCTCGTGGCTATTCGTATTTCCTTTACTTCACGGTTCGTTTATCTCACGTGCCTCGCGACGCGACGCGTCATTACTATATTTATACTTCGGACTCCGATACCGGCCCTAAACGTCCTCAGTATATATATTAGGACGCCGCCTGTATCCTTCTTCTTCCTTAACCTTAATCTACACTATTTCATGTGGACTTCCGTTCCTCGAGATCCCCTCCCTCGTGCCTCGCCTCACCTCTGAATCATCCTCCACTCTTCCAACTCCTGGCCAGTCCAGGTACTGTGAGCCTAGCTCAGCCGTTCACCCTTAACTCCTTCTTGGAGTCGACCTAGGGATAGGAACGAGGTCAAGACTCTACTCTGGTTGTAGAGGTCTTCGTACACACGAACGTGTACCATTGTTACAGGTCGTAACACCCATGACTCATGTATTTAATCTCTGTTCACCCTATGCCCTAGATCATAGATATGGTCACAATATGTACACACAATAGTATGAATATATAAACCCAGAGGACTATGGCTGGAATCCCCAGTCTAGTTTCTTTGAATATCTCTTTCATTGCAGGACTCAGGAGACCCTAGGGCTTACTTTGCTTTTCATCTTTCCTCTTTATTCTTAGTTGTTTGGTGTTACTTGAAGCATTAGTGCTTTTGGTTGTTTCATGTAGAGCACATTTGACCTACACTTCACATTAGCCTGCTGATGGGGATACTAAGTTGGAATTCTTACCCCAGTCACCACCAAGGTCAGAAGAGTGTTGGATATGGTCTTGAACACTGCTGTATGCTTGATATCTTCTTCTCTTCTTACAAACCATTGGTTATGAATGATGTTGATGATTACTGGATGCATAAATGGTTGCTTCCAATCAAATGTTTTAGTCTTGATGTTTAGAATCAGCTTCTGGTCAAATCTGTAAGGATTAAGACAAGTAGACATATCTCAAGATCCAAGTTACTATACAGGAATGCATTGTGCTTGAGCATCCACTCAGCAATTTGCTGGACTTTTTCAGCCTTGCATGTTCTGGGAATATTATATGCTGAGGAAAAGAGGGACCAGGCTTTGCTGATGATTTCCCCTCTCAGCTGTGAAACTGCATACCATATCTAATTTGGAGTGGTGAGAGGTCTATGTAAGTCCAGATGGAAAATGAAAAAGACTCAATGTATTCCAAGATATTGTTCACAGCACTATCCAGCTGGTCCTTGAGCTCATCCATTGCCTTCTGTAGACTCTCCTGCTATTCAATGACTTCTGTCAATCTCTGAAAGCAAATGTTGAGTTTCTTGGTAGAAAATAGGAAAGAATTCACTGTAGCAATATATAAGCACATTGCATTATGTCCATTGGTCACCATAGTCTTGAGGGCTGCAGTCTCAAAGTGTTCCAAACAGATCTGCTGACCCTTTTTTTCCAGCTTTCCCCCCTTTTTCTTGGTCATGGATTGTGTACCTTGAATACTCTGCTTAGCATCTTGCAACATGATCTGCAATAATCATTGTTAGCTAGTATCTGGGTCCATGACTAACACATATGCCATTTGATCTCTCATCAGAGTTGCCTGGCAAGGCTGAATCTTCACTGGCACCCTCTCCATTGGCCTCTCCTTCTCCCTATAGGTTACTTCTGCCCTTGTTATCATCTCTGCCTTCTTTGTTACCTATAACCTTAGTGTATTATGTTAAAAGAGGTTTTGTGCTCTGTAGACACTCAGTATAATCACTGTATAAGTAAAATGATAGGTAAGTACCTGTAGACACTTAGTATACATAGTCACTAAGGTAGAAGCTACAGTATGAAAATGCTAATATGGTATGATTAGGTAATCAAGTGGCAATGCTACCCATCTAAAGTAGATTCCAACATATTAATCATTGCATATGCTGAGTATACACTTACCTGTACTTTTAGCCAGCTGAGGAAAGTTGAGAGCCATTAACTCCTAGTGTTGTGCACAGCCCAGCTTGGCTTCTGATGGCTCTGGCTTGTGAAAACAGCAGGCCAGGCTGCCTATGGGGGCTTAGGCCCTATTCTGGCTCAGGCCAAAGCTTCAGTATACTATGCATGACAAAAACATGTAGACTAGTCAAATGAAACCATAGGGACATTATCTCCTTCATCTATATTATCTAGACCAATAGACTCATCTGCAAGCCCCACCAATTCATCCCAGCTCTCACCTCCACCCTCTTTCTGGGATCCCAACAAGACAGAACCAATATTATTGACCCTTGCAATCTCTGACAGCACTGACAGGTCCTTATGAAAGAGCAAATCATGATGGATGAGACATTTGAGACACTGAAGGGCCTTGACAATGTCCCCTCTGAGGTGATTGTGGCATTGCTGATGGTAATTCCAGTGAACAAGAATGCTCACTTGCTAGAGATGGAGGTGGCCATAATGGAGAGATAATCACAAGCAAGTGATGCTCAGAGATATTGAGCAGCATTAACCCCCCACCATTGGACAATTGACATACCAGATGCAAGCTGGTCTTTTGAATTTGTTACAATAGACAGCTATACCTTCTTCTTCTAGTCTTACTACTTTAAATGGGTGTGGCTCAGTAGGTGTGACTCATACTTTGCTACACTTATTATCTGGACCCCTCAGACCCTCCTCTCCTCTCTGATCACCTTGCCTTTTCAATTGGATCATAGTTCCCTATTCCAACTTACCTTTCTTTCTCTTTCTACTCTTGTCAGATCCTTTCCTTCCACTCTTTCTGGATCAACCATCTTCCTGTTTGTATGTACTACCTCTTCTGTACACCTAAGAACTGCTCAGTAGCTAGTTCTATGCAATCTAAATATATTTTCTGGTGTTCTCATATCAGATTTCTTTAAGTCCTCACCTTGCTTCTAAGTAGATGCTGAGTGTTAGTCTCTATGTTAAGGAATCAATGTGTACACTCAAAGATTGCTTATGTCATAACAGAATTGAGATAGCCATAGAACTCATCATATCAGGCCTCATGGAATGTTGATGCCATGCCTGAATCCTCTGTGCCATCATCATTGTCCTCATTAGAAAGCTTGCATAAGAGCTGGCCAATTTTCCCATATGCAGATGCCAATGGCATGGGTTGCAATACCTTCAGAAGTCCTATTCTACTGGCATTCAACTCTGAATGGTATTTTTGATATTATGGGTTGATCAGTCAATGTGGAGCAAGTCTTTCAGTTAAGAAAACAAGTTACACCACATCTTCTGCCCACTTCAGTGCCTTTTCATAGAGCTTTTCCCCCAGTACTTCCATATGTGATTGTCTTTTTATATAGGATTGAGCACTTCAACAAAAAAAATTAGTAGCTATCAACAATACATCTGATCTGTACTTACACATTGCAATACTGTAAAGCTCATTGATAGACATCTAATCATAGTAGTTGGCAATTTTGTTTACTCCTGCTTCAAGTGCAGGCCAAAAATCACAGTATTTGGCCTTGGTGGATCAGCTATCCCAGACCATGTGTAACTGTCAAAAACCAGTGTTCCAAAGTTCCAGAGCTGGTAAGTCTGGAATGAACTGGAACTTAGCTGCTGCTTAAGTGGGCAAGAACAACTGAGGTGTAAGGAGGAAAGTAGGGATTTAAATAGTATGTGGTTGAGGCACACTCATACCTCAATGTGGCACAGGAAAGACAAGGTGAGGAAAGTATGGTGATGGATGTAAGTAATGCATAGCCAATCAATTATGTGATACCTAAAGAAAACTCTGTGTTCTGAGTCTCAGAACCATGGAAGTACCAGAACTGTGGGAACAAACTTCTGGAAATGTTGGAAGCCATGGAAATCTTCAGAACACATCGGAACTGCAGGAAACTCTGGAAATGTTATTTCAGAGTTAGTGGTATTTTCCAGAATCAGATGAAAACAATTGTTGAGCTTTCTCAGACTTGCCCAAGAGGGCCAATAGAGTTTGAATCTGATTCCACTTAGCATCAGAGAGCTGGAGATCAAGGAGCCATTTTTGTTGCTCCCAGTCCTTCTCTGCAACAGCCATCTCACAAATGAATGTGTCAACATCTTGCATAGTATAATGGTTAGTGATCCTATCAACAAATGTAGTGTGCACTCACCTCTTTAAGTGTATCTGAGTGCTCCAGCATAACATACCTTGAGGACCACCTTACAGGAGCTAAAGTGGTTGCTTGCATGGTGGGTGATTAGGTTTATCTCGAAGTTGAATCTGTTGGAATAACTCCTTCTGTTTGGCTGAGGAGTGCTCTTGTTTTGCTGAATAGTCAATAAAGAGATAGGTACACATTATGATGTGACATGATTACCTTTACATAGATTGAACATATCACACCAATTTTGTTATATGTAGTGCCATGGTATGTGATAAGGTTGGTGTTGGGCTCTTGTGGATTGTTGATGGGGTCAATGGGACAGCTGGGATGGTGGTTGGGTGGTCTAAATGGCCTAGGTACATCTGCTGTAAAACAAGTAACAAGGTCAAAGACCTTGTAAGGGTTAATGTAGAAGGGGCAAGTACACTCGTCCCAAGGGGGTCTTGTAGGAGGGAAGTTAGAGGAGAAGGGTTAGCTACGACTGACCACAGCAGAATAGAGTATCCAGAATAGTTCTGGGTACACAATGATGAGGGAACATAAAATCTGAAGCAGATTGAGTAAAATGATAAGTGGTCCGACCTAGGACAAGGGTCAAATAGATGATAATAAGAGCAATCTGGTCAAGGATGAGGACTGGATACTAGGACAAGGAAGGGAGTCAATAAAGGATGAGGACTGATGAGGATGATGATGAGGTGGAACTGTAGTGAGAAAGTTAGAAGTGAACAGAGATGATTATTCAAATCTAGGTACAAACTTTTTATAGTCTGGGCATTCCCAAGACTTTGGTAACTAGGTTACCAGAGAAGTGTACTATAAGGATCTAGAGGTGGCAGTGGCTAATCATAATAGAAGTAAGGAAGGAACATAGGAAGAAGTAGAAGGAACTACTAAAGAAAGAAAAAAGAAACAAGATGGTGAATTGAAAATGGTACCAGACCATATACATAGTATCCAGTATAACTCAGACAGCAGATAGATGGTATGAATAGGTGATATTGTACCAGATAGAAAAATAAAAGCTCAACTTACCTTGGACTGGACATAGAGAACATGGAACATAATGGAGATTACTTGAAGGACATCTGAATGAAGGGGAAAGGACAGGATGTAACTGTAGAGAGCTAGAGGCTCCTACATCTGAGAGAGTCTTTGGTACTGACTGTCCCCAGTCAGACCGCATGACCATGGGAAAGTCCATGTTGGCTAGAACAATGGCAAGATTCATGTTATGACTAGCCTGGGTAGGGATAGTAGTAGACTCGGTCTTTCAAGGGTTTCTACTGAGGGGGTTGTAGGACTTCTACAATGACAAAGGAAGCGATCCTAGGGGACTTTCACTAGGATAGAGAGTCATAGGACTTCTACAACGACAAAGGTAGACAAGGAGTGTTGACTCAAAAGTACAATGACGACTTAAAGAGCAGGAGTTCGATGACAAGGATGTAGTTATTCCAAGTAGGTCTAACTTGAAGACAAGAGTATAACTACGAAGGTTTTAAATATGAATCAAGAATGAAGAACAAATAGAAGTAAATAGAACTTCATGGAATGTGAAGGAATGATTGGTAAGAGGATGCTAACTGATGGAGGAATATCATGGAAGGTGATGGAAAGTATGGATTAGGTCAGCAAAGAAAAAGAAGAAGAATAATTTAACAACAGCAGTGTTCAAACAAAGTTGTCAGTAAATAACGAGGGAAAGCATGGGTGATTCGAGATAAGAAGAAAAAGAGAAAACATGATGACAATCCATAACAATTCATATAAAATTGCTAGTCATCAGCTGAACCTTCTTCATTGTTCTTCAACCACATCTGCCATCCCCTCCTTTTCTATCACCTCCATGTCCACTTTTAATGAACTCCTTGCTTTTGCCATGCCTGCTGCCACTGATAGTCTGCAAGAGCTTTCACACAAGCAATTGTAATCCACCAACAAACTCATTTTCAACACTGTGATGACAATGCTGGAAAACAAAGAGGAGTTGCAAGAGGAGCAAGAATGTGGGTGGTTGAATGGGATTGATGCCTGGTGCATACCCATTATGTTTACTTGATCCCTTGACTAACCAACTTGCTAGGCACATGCCCACTCCTGCCTGCTAAAGGCGAGGGAGTGTGGGATTGAAGTGCTCCTGGATGGCAGGACCATGGAGAAGATGCAAGAGGCAAATCTGATTGCCAGCAAGTGAAAAGCAGAGGCAGTGGATTGACATTGCCAACACAAGGAGCAAGAACAAGAAGCACAAAAGCAGGGAGAATGTGAGTGTGAGCATGAATCACATATTCAAGAAGAACAGCAGCTGTCAGAGGTTGGTTAGGCTCCATCACCTTTGGACCTCAACACACCTGGATTGTCTGTTTTCAAGGCAACTGCCCAGGGAAAGGTAAGTCACAGATTGATTCAAAATGAGTTTACTGATGTATGTGATAGCGATGGTGAGATGTTTAGGACAAAGACAAGGAGGACAAGGAGGACAGGGATGAGGTGGAGGAGATCCATCTGACCAAGAAGATGGCAACCAGTCTGCTGGTGATAATACACAAGGTGCTGTGCAGTGTCTGTGCCTGAAGCAAGAAGGTGTGCAAAGGGGCTGAAAACAGGACATGCACACAATGCATGCAATTGAAGGCAAAGTGTGACAAGTCACTCAGGTATGAAAAGGGGCAGAAAAAGGTAGAAAAAGTACAGGTGGTGGTTGATAAGAAGAGCAAGGCCCCAGATGCGTGAACTGAATCATTAGTCCTACACTGATCTAACTTGCTACTCAGCTCATCTGATGTGTGGTCACACACAGCACCCATCTCCTGCCACTGATCTGATCATCTTTGATAACAACAACAATGACACTGAAGGAACACTAGAGTACCCCATTGTGAGGGGGATCCCCATGTCTTCTATTGTGAAACTGGTCCTTGATGCTGGCATACGTGCTGTCAAACAGCTGGAGGGGAAGATTCAGTACACCCAGTCCCACATCAAGGCTGCAGAGGTGGTGATGGCAGACTTGGAGGTGCAAGTGGCCAGGCAGATGAGTGAACTCAGCTCAATCAAGGCCACATTAGAGATGATGTAGGGGAGGTGTCCATTGTGTAGCAGGTAGTCCTCTTTGTGTCATTGTATCATCATGTACATAGCAATCTGATTGTGTCCAATCCATGTCCAATCTGTTACAGTTTTGGAGCACCCCTGGTCTTTTTCCTTCCCCACAATCCCATGCCCATCACATGACTGTTCCTGTCACCAGACCACCCTTCCCTGGCACTTGTCTACACTCAACACAATGCATCTTGCACAGCCATAGCACCACCCCCTTCACACTGCTTCTTCAGTGCTCCTATGCACAGCTGCTCTCCTGTGCACCCCAATACTGGATCTTTCCTGGGCTATCCCTGGGCTATCCCCTCTTGATCCTCCTTTCTGCACTGCCCCCTTCCAGTGCCTCCTCGCACAGCCACCCTCCTGTGCCTCCCCTCAGTGACTTTTCATCTTGGATGAGGCCACAACTCACTCTACATTGCCACTCTCCTTATGTTGCACCCCAACCCCAGTTCACCCATGTGATCACTCATATGCCATCACTACATGTCGCAACACGATGATTCCCACAACACATCTCTATGCTTGTGATCTTTCCATGGCAGTGTCCACCTGCCATTCCCATCTTTATCCTGGACAGATATGTAGATGCCAGGTTCCCTTTTCAGATATGGACTCTTACTATATTAAGGTTAGATTGTGCACAGACCACCTTATCAGATTGGGATATACCTGCCCTAAAGCCCTTACAGCTGGGGTATATAAGTTAGAGCTCTACTCTAACACCTCTCTCTCTCTAACCTTGATCTGACACCCAAAGTGTACTACCTTACAGTATACTCTTGTGATATTCATCATCCATTCCCTACAATCCCCTCTTGCTTGATCTCTATCTCACTCTCCTCCTCCTTCCTTGAAGGACTCTTGTCGACATCTTCAAGGCCAAATGACCTCAGCAGGTTGTCTAGGTTGACAAAGTTGTCAACCATTGTTCAGGCATCCAGGTTGCCTGCCTGCCCAATCAATGGCTTGCTGTCATTGGCTCATCTCTAGATTCTCTGCTCCTATACAGAGAACTAGACCTCCTCACTGTTGACCTTGTTATCCCAAGTCCTCCCCTAGGTCAAGGTCATCTGACCTTGTTCATCTTGGGTTATTAGTCATCACCTCCCTAGGAATCCTCTCCCTAGTTGCCATGATCATCACCAGGTCTTGTTAATCTGAAGGAACCCTATGAAATAGGGCCCAGAGTCTACCTCAAGGCAGATTATACTTTGTGTCCACTTGTACAATTACCCCCAGTTGTAATCATAATACAATCTGTGTCCAATCCAGGGAGCCTGAGTGATCAGAAAAAAAAAACAAGTAAGTATGGAAGCATAAGACTGATCAAAGTAAATGATAAGAAAAGACCAGGTGTGAGTTCCACTTGACTTGTCTTCATTGATTGTCTTCTTGTGTCTATACCTACACTGATTTCAAAAAGTGGATACCAGATTATACTGGATAGAGAAGAATGAAAGCGGACAAATGGGCACAGTCTCATTGCATGTTCAAAGCATACAATCTAAGTAGTAAGTTCATTGAGACATGGAAAGAAGGGAAAGACTTTGTTTTTATTCTGTTTTGTTTTCATAGTCCAAGAATATGAGAAATGAGAGAAGATGAAAATGTCTGAGTATATTATGTAATTGTCTGTTGTCTTTTAGCAACATCATGTGTTATTTAGATACTCTGGTCAAAACCCAGGACAGAAAAAAAGACACCAGACTAGAGACACCAGACTAAACCCAGGGTGAAACAAATATGTAGTGGACATACAGTGACCTCCAAAACCGTTGCAATGTTTAACCCTGATG
>JBBPNR010001400.1:0-10973 GCA_038091015.1 Boletus vermiculosoides
GATACCTCCCTTAATGCTTTCAAAGGATACTACATGAACAAGTTTGCTGATCATCACTTCTTCAAAATTTTGTCTTGAACTTTTACTTCATGAGTGTCTCAATTCCCTGTAGTACATGCTCTTTGCTGGTTGTCACCCTCATCTTTCTAGTCCCTGTGTTTCTCTTGGATGGTGGTGCCCATATCTGCCCTGTACACTCCCCTCAAGCACTGCAAGAATCTCTCCCCAGTCCTCTATGACCCTGTCATATGCAAGCCCCTGTGTCATGTCATCCTCAATCCTTACTAGTATCTCATTCCTTGCTCTTTCTCCTGTCTGCTCATCATTCCCTTGCAGCCAGATTGACATCTGCAGAAAACTCTGGATATGTTTCTCTGTCTCTCCCACAATACATTTCCCACATATTATGAGGACATTTCAAACACAAAGTTGCCCATTGAATTGCTCCCAAAATACACCACCATTGAATACACCCTCCAGTCCAGGTGTCCTCCATCTTTCTTTTTGTTGTGGATACCTGTCTCAACAAGGAGAATCATCTCCTGACTCTGACCCTGACCTAGAACTCCCTTCCTTTGAAGATTGAGACAAGACCTTAGATCTTTCTCACAATCTCTCCTCATTGCTACACCTCCCTCAACAACCAACCCCACCCTCTCCTATGCCTACAACCTCCAGACCCCTTTTTCCTCTTTCTCCTCCCGCTCCCCCGCTCCCACCACCACCATTTTCCTGAGCTCCCCCTCCACCTTCATTCCCACACATCCAACCACCAACCATGTCCCACAAACCCACTGAACTTTGCATTGCTACCCCTGAGAAATATGACAGCTTCTTTGAGACCACCCTCCAATGGCTCCACACCATTCAATTCTACCTCCACATTAATAAAGACACCTACAAAGACAACGATAAACAAGTCACCTTCACCCTCTCGTACATGACCACCAGACCTGCCCTCACCTGGGCAACCACCTTTCGAACCAAATACATCACTGGAACCGCCATCAACCTAGGAACTTATGCCAACTTCATTACTGAGCTCAAGAAGTCCTTTGAACATAAGGACATCACTGACAATGCCATTGCTTGGCTCTCCACTCAGAGAATGACTAAGGGAAAAAACAGAGCTTTCTCCCCTTCCTTGAATCAATATGTCTCTGAGTTCCAAAACTATGCTGGAAAAGCAGGAATCACCAACCCAAATGTCCTCATTGGGTATTTCTCAGCTGGGATTCCCCCACCCCTCATGAAAAGAATCATGACCATGGACACAGTCCCCTCCACCATCACTGAATGGTATGCCAAAGCCATTCACTTCCAAACTCAATGGAAGCAAGCCAAAAAAATCGCTCAACGAAGCTCCAAACCCTATCAAACAACCTACCACTCTTTCTCCTCGATGTCCTTTCCTCCAAACCAAAAGATACCAACACCATGGACATTGATGTAATCAAGGTGTCAAAGCTCACTCCTGACAAAAGAAAGAGATGTATCAAAAAGAAACTCTGCTTCCGCTGCTGAAAATCTGGCCACCTTAGCAATGCCTGTACTGCCTTCTTGAAGAAACCTTTTGAGAAGAAAGTCCAACAAGTAGTCGAAGAAGAAGAAACCCTTCCTAGACTCAAAGAAGTTGAAGAAGATGATAATGAAGTGAATGTCAGGAGAATTTCTTTTTCCAACATGGATTTTTAAATAGGGAAACCCAATTGACACAGGCTTTCCCTCCTTCTTTGTGTGCTGTAACTGTACAATCTACAATGAAATCTATGCAGATCCCTGTTCAACTCATTGTACCTTTGCACACTCTTCAAACTGTTGAATCCTCCACTCCTGTAGACAACGGTGCAGATATTTCCTACATCAACTGGGACTTTGTCAAGAAACACCGACTCTCTCTCATGAAACTAAAAGCACCCCTATGTGCCAGAAATGCCGATTCTTCCCACAATAAGAATGGTGACATAAAATTCACCTGCGAACTCTTTGCCTCATTTAACAGGATCATTTACCGAGTAACCTTTTACATTATGGCCTGTGGCCAACAAAACCTTATCCTCAGACTTCCCTGGTTGAAATCTGCCAACCCCACCATCAACTGGTCCACCCAAACCCTTCTTATTGAGGCATCCACTGACCAATCCCAGGACCTCTATCTATCCCACTCCTCTGACTCCAAACAACACAACTCCATTTACTATAGACTCCCCCTCGTCAACTTCATCATGTTAACATCAACTCTGTTTCAAACTATCACCTTGAAGGATACCTCCAATGAGAAACAGAGAAACAATTCATGAACTGTGACCTCAATAATTAGGCCATTCAATGAATCATTCATTGTAACAACCATTTCATCCCCAGAGGATCCCCCCTCATCGCCAAACTAACCACTGCTACTGAGCTTGATATGAAAGCTGAGAAAGCCAAAGCCAAACCCATCCTTCCCTCCAAGTACCAACAATTTGCCCCTGTCTTCTCCAAAGAAGCCACTGATCATGTTCCCCCCTCTCATTCTTATGACCATGAGATCAACCTTGATGAATCTTTCACCTCAAAAGTAGGGAAAGTCTATCCCCTCTCCCCCAATGAACAAAAAGCCATAGAGACCTTCCTCACTGAAAACCTTGCATCTGAAAAGATCCATCCCTCCAATTCTCCCCAAGCTACTTCCTTCTTCTTTGTAAAGAAGAAGAATGGTGACCTCCACTCCTGTCAGGACTATAGGTACCTGAATGAACACACCATCTGAGATGCTTACCCCCTCCCTCTCATCTCTGACCTCATGGGCAAACTACAGGGCACCAAAGTCTTCACCAAGTGTTACAGTTTTGGTACACCCCCAGTCTTTTTCCTTATCCCACAACCGCTTGCCATTACTCAACCACTCCTGTCACTGAACCATTCCGCTTGGGCATACTCCTGCGCTTGTTTATGCTCGACATAACACGTCTTGCATGACTCGGACTGCCCCCACCACCCTTCTGGTGACTCTCAATGCAGCTGCCCTCCTGCGTCCTTATCTGGGATCTGCCCTGGATCTTCCCACCCTCCTTCTTCCTTAGGGCCACCCTCAACACCCTACCAACCAGAAACCCCCTGCACTGCCCTTCCAGTGCCCCTTCCACACAGCCATTCCCCTGTGCCCTCCCTGGCAATCCCTATCTCAGTTGAGGCCAGATCTCTCCCTCAACATTGCCCCTACCTCGTGTTACTCCATGACCTCACTGCCCCCTTGTGCCACTCACGTGCCATCACAACATGTCGCGCCATGATGATTCCCACAATGCGTCCTTCTGCTCGTGAACTTCCCATGGCAGACCCCTCCTGCCTTTCCAGGCGATTACCTCACCACACTGACTCCAGGTTTCCTTATATGGATATGGACTCTTACCATATTAGGTTAGACTGTGCATGGACCACTTTACCAGATTGGGACATACCTGCCCTAAAGCCCTTATGGCCAGGGTATATAGTTTGAGCTCCTCTCGAACCCCTCTTTCTCTCTAACCTTGATCTGACACCCAAAGTGTACACCTTACAGTTACTCTTGTGGTATTCATCATCCATTCCCTGCAACACTCCCTTGCTTGACCTCTACCTTGCCCTCCTCTCTTTCTTCCTTCATTGAAGGACTCTGTCGACACCTTAGACTTCCTCTAAGGTCCTCAAGGTTGAGCAACTTTATTGTTGCTCATTCACCAACAGCTTATTGTCATTGGCTAGTCTCGCAGTTCTCCACTCCAGTTAGGAGAACTTGTCCAGCCAGACATTGACCATGCTACCCAAGACTCTCGCCTAGGTCAAGGTCATCTGATCTCCTTCATCTTGGGCTTTTAGTCATTGTTACCTTCAGGCTACTACTACTAGTATCCCTCGTCATCCGTCGCCAGGCTTCCATTAAGCCTGAAGGTATTCTATGTTGTTAGGACCCAACAAGAGTTAGGCTCAAGGCAGTTTTATGCTTTGTGTCTACTTGTACAACTATGGGTCATAGTCATAACACCAAGTTTGATGTCCAATGGAAATACAACAATGTCCAAATCAAGGATGGTCACCAATGGAAAGCTGCCTTCATTACCCACAAAGGCCTCTATGAACCCACTGTTATGTTTTTTGGGCTCACCAACTCCCCTGCCACCTTCCAACGGTTCATGAATGACTCCTTCCATGATATGATTGCTGAAGGATGGCTTGTCATTTATATGAATGACCTCCTCATCTTCTCCCCCAACCACAAAACCCATGAGGAATGAATGAAACGTGTTCTTGAGTGAATGATGGAACTTGATCTCCATCTCAAACTTGAAAAATGCACCTTTGCCACTAACAAGGTGGAATACCTCAGAATGATCATTAAATCAGGAAAACTTGCCATGGACCCAGTAAAGCTTGATGGGATTGCCAAATGGCCTACCCCTGCTAAAGTCAAGGATGTACAATCCTTCCTAGGGTTTGCTAATTTCTACCATCACTTTATTCCTAACTACTTGAATATGACCCACTCCTTTATTGACCTAACCAAGAAGAACCTCCCTTGGAATTGGTCTCCCTTCTGTCAGAAAGCTTTTGATGATTTGAAAACCCTGTTCCTTTCCAAACCCGTCCTCCATCTTCCTGACCTCTCTGCCCCCTTCACCATCGCCACTGACACCTCAAAATTTGCTTCTGAGGCCATCCTCCTACAAATCAACCCTAACAGAGATTAGCATTCCTGCTCCTACCTCTCCCAATTGTTCTCCCCAGTAGAACAAAACTATGACATCTATGACAGTGAACTCCTTGCAGTCATCCGTGTCCTAAAATCTTGGCAACACTATCTCCATGGATCTCTCTTTCCCATCCAAGTCTTCACTGATCACAAGAACCTTACCTACTTCTGTCAACCCCAAAATCTCAATAGACAACAAGTCAGATGGCTTCTCGACCTTGCCAACTTTGACTTCAAAATGATCCATGTCCCAGGATGACTACTTGCCAGATCTGATGCCCTCTCCCGATGTCCTGACCTCCTACCCCCCAATTCTCCTGAGAATAACGGAGTTACCCTCCTTCCCCCATTTCTCTTCATTAATATCATCGACTCTGCCCTCCATAACTGTGTGGCCAAATCTTCAGCCTCTGATCTGCTAGTACTCCAAGCCCTCCAATCCATGGATGGTGATATCCCTCCCACATTCCACTCTTGACTCTCTGACTGGCAATACCTTGATGGAATCCTTACTTATCAGGGACATATTCATATCCCAGCTGACAACTCCCTTTGCCATTCCATCCTGAAATGCTGTCATGATCATGAGACTGCTGGCCACCCAGGCTATCAGAAAACCCATCAGCTCATCACTACTGACTACTGGTGGCCAGGTCTTGCCTCCTACATCTGGAAATATGTTGAAAGTTGCACCACCTGTCAGCAAAACGAAGCAAATACTCATCCTATGGTACCCCCATTTTCCCCTATTAAGTCCACTTGCACTCGACTCTTCCAACAAATCTCCTGCAACTTAATTACCAGTTTATCCCTCTTTGGAGGCTTCGATACTCTTTTGGTTGTTGTCAACCATGGGCTTACTAAGGGGGTAATTCTCTGCCCTACCAAGAACTCCATCACCACTGAAGGGATAGCCTCACTCTTTTTCCATAAAGTCTACCTCCACTTCAGACTTTTTGACAAAGTAATCTCCAATCATGGACCCCAATTTGCATCCTTCTTCACAAAAGAACTTGGAAAACTCCTGAATTATGACCTCTCCCTCTCTACCACCTACCACCCCCAATCCAATGGAGAAACTGAATGAGTCAACCAAGAAATCAAAACCTACCTCTGGATCTTTTGCAGAAATCACCCTTTTTCTTGGTCCAACTCAATCTCCTACACCGAATTTGCACACAACCACTGCCCTCATTCTATCACCAACCAATCCCTGTTCTATCTCATGATGGGATATGAACCCCACACTCTTCCTTTGGTTATCCCCAAAACCCACCTTCCTGCCATCAAATCCAGAATCAAACAACTTACTGCCATCCAAGATAAAGCCCTCACCTCTCACAAACTCGCTTGCCAAGTAATGACATCTCATACCCAATGACATTTCTCCCCATTCAAGAAAGAAGACAAAGTTTGGCTCAAGGCTAGAAACTTGAAAAGATCTGTTGTCAACCTCAAATTTGCCCCCAAACAAGAAGGACCCTTTACCATCATTAAAGTCCTATCTCCCACCACTTATCAGCTCCAACTCCCCAAAACATGGAGAATTCACCCTATCTTCCATGCCTCTCTCTTATCTCCTTATTGCGAAAACCTCATACATGGACCCAATTTCCCTGCTCCACCACCTGACCTTAAAGGAGAAGAAGAAGAATACAAAATTGACCATATCTTATGCCACAGAGAAAACCCTTTTCCCTGTTCCTTCCTAATCTAATGGAAAGGATACTCTGCCAAAGAGGACTCTTGGGTCCCTGAATGGGATTTGAAACATGCAAAGTCCACTCTCCTTGATTATAAAAACCACCATTCTACCACATTTTCCTCACCCCCACAATAAACTAAACATATTTACTATGCCCTGTACCAACTGCCTCTCTATTTCTCCCCCTCCTGTTTCTGTCTTTATTTCTTCTCCCTCTTCTATTATTTACTCTTTTATCATTGTCGATGACATCTCCTGTCCCATTACCCCCGTCTCCAACCCTGAACCCACCATACAGCTCCCTACTGTTGAACAACCTTCCTCTCTTGAGGAACCTGTCCACTCTGTTCCCATCTTATCTGTAGATGTCCCTATGGCTGCCCACAGGATGAGAAACAACCTCCCTGATGCCAACATAGTTGAGCATATCTTCTTCTTCACTGGTGAATCCAGACTCGCCCTCTCCATCTCCTCTCACCTCGACCTTGCCTCCTCCCTCTACACCCTTTACCAAGCCTTTCTTCAGAACAAAAGGCTTCAGTTATTCCATGTCCAACCTACCTCCACCGCTGAACTCGCCCTCCATGCCACCATCCTCTCTGACATCCATCGACAACTCAAAGGTTCCCTTATCATTGCTATGCACCAACTAGGCATGGATGAATTCCTTATCAACCTGGATAGGTACTGTGAGGAACAAGCTATCACCAGGAGAGAGATAAGAGAGGCTACCAACCTCATCATTCGTACTCCTTCCACCTCTTCTTCTCCTCTTGACCCTGAAGAGGACCATGTTCTGGAACAAACCAAAGTGTACTGGACTGGAGCTGAAGGATTTCTTTCTCTTCCCACCAGCTACCCCCATTATGCTGAAACTTGTTGGCAATGTCATCACCTCAGTCACTATAGAATTGGCTGTGATTCCTATCAATGCCCCACTTGTCTTATTTGGGCACCCAGCCATACCATTGCTTGCTGTCCCCTGAAATGTCCACCTCATTCCCCTTCCACCTCTCCATCCTCCAGAGGATCTCACTCTTCTTGTGGATTCCACTGATCCTTTTCTTCAAGAGGCTCTATTTGTCCCATTCCCCAACCTAGGATGAGGACTACTCAACCCCATCACCCATCTTCTCCTCCTCACCCTCGTTCTCCTATTGACCACAGAGACAACCTTTACAACTAACATGCCTGGGAAAACATCACTGGTTCTCCCGGACCCTCCTCCTGTAACCTATTTTAATGGTCTTCATCAATGACTCTGAATCTACTAAGGGGGTAATGTTACAAATCATCATCAAGTTTACTCTTTTCTCTTTCCTGGACTACCACCATGCTATTCTGTTGTCATCTACTGGTAACACTGTTTGAACACTGCTGTCACCTAGTTATTTTCTTACCTTTTCTCACTGACTTAATCTTTACTTTCCATCACCTTCTACGACATTCCATCATCAGTCAGCCCATTCTTACTAAATGATCTTTTACCTTCTATGAAGTTCTATTTTCCTTTGTTTGTCTTTCATCTTCTCTTTGTCTATTTAAACCCTCATAGCTCTATTTGTACCTTCAAGTTAGACCTACTTGGTATAACCACAACCTTGTCCTTGAACCTTCACTCTCTAAGTCATCATTGTACTTTTGAGTCAATGCTCTTTGTTTACTTTCATTGTTGTGAAAGTCCTGCAACTCCTCTGTCTTTGTAGAAGCCCTACAAGACCGTACCTTTGAGAGACCAAGTCTACTTCTATTCCTACCTGGGTTAGTCATAACAATGAGGGCAAGAGAAATGACACCATAATGTGTGTTGTACACATTGTGGGGTCATTCCACCATCCCCATTGGGCAAACAGAAATAGTGTGAGTGGGAAGGTGTCAGGTGAGGGTGACAATGACAATGATATGTGTGATTGCACACATTCTTGTGTCATTCCATTTCCCCCATTGGATAAATGGGGATGGTGGATGGGAATGAGGAAGGTGAGAACAAAAGCAACAACACAACATTAATTGTGTATGTTGCATTGTTGCATTTGTGGGTGATGGTGGGGTGAGAGATGAGGTGAGGGTGACAAGGGCAAGAGGTTTCCTTGTCATTGGTTGAGGGTGAGGGCACAGACAGACAATAAACAATGGAACACACATGATTGCATGTATTCCATTGTTCATGGTCATTGTTCATTGAGGGTGAGGTGAGGACAAGGACAAGGACAAGAACACATCATCCTTGTCATTCATCCTTGTCATCTGTTGCCATTGTTACTCAAGGGTTGAGGATCAGGGTGAGGTGAGGGTAAGGACAAGAATGATGGGTCCTTATCAATTGTTGTCATCATTGTCAGTTGAGGGCAAGAATGAGGTGATGATGATGAACAACAGAATGTGTTTGATTGCATGCATTCTGTTGTTTGTTGTCATTGTTCATTGAGGGTGAGATGAGGGTGAGGTAAGGGCAAGGACAACACAAGGAAAAACACAACACACACATAATTGCACATGTTGCATTATTCATTGTGTCATCATCTGTGTTGGCATTGTTGGCACTGGTTAAGGGTGAGGGCAAGGAGGGCCAGGGTGGGGTGAGAACAATCAGGGTGAGGGCAAGGGGTGAGGGCAAGAATGTTGGGTGCTGAGTCTGTGAAAAAACAATAAGCAAGTCACAACTCACCAAATAATACTAAATTTGGCAATACACCTGCTGGCAGGTATGAGTACAGATACAGGTATTGCACAGCACTGCCTGTGCCTGTACTCAAGTGGTACCTGTACTTGGCACCCACACAGGTTACCCATACCTATGCTATTGCCTAGGCAAGACCATCAGAAAATCCTGGGAACATGATGGCAGCAATGAGCATTGTCCTTGTAGGCAGATAGAACCTCCTGGCAAGCCTAAGGTGATGCAGGGCCAAGAAGGCAAGCTGATGGCAGGAGGAGTCAAGCTGGGGGTCAAGAAGGCATCAGGGGGAGTGCAGAGGCAATGGGCAATGACAGTGATGAAATCCATCAACCTATGATGCCTACCAAGCCCCCAGATGAAAAGAACTCATATACTCAAGAAACCCAGTTGCAACTCAAAACAAGCATAGTGCCAGATAGAAAACCAGTTGGACAGTGTAGCAGAGGTATAGTGCATGGAAACACAGACCCACAGGCCTATGGAAAAAAATATTCCTTTCAAATGAGGTTCTGACCAACAAAAAGTATTTGACATGCTAAAGAACAAGTTCAAAACAGCTCTTTGTTAGCCTATCCAGATTAGGAGAAGGAGATGAGGATAGAAACTGATGCTCTGAATATAGCCACTGGAGCAGTTCTTTTGATCAAATCCAATGACAGATTATGGCAACCTTTTGCCTTTGTTATATCCCAAAAATCCACTAAGTAGAACTCCATTACATTACTATGAACTCCAGTGAATTCTCCTTAGAGACACAACTCCTAACCTCCAGACTTTCTTATATATCTGTTTATACCCACCTCCATTCCATTTCTCAGCTATTCCCATTTATTTTAGTTCTGCTTCTTACTTGTCTCTGAATCTATGCTTCACTTAGGAGCACAGCTCCAGCAACACTTGTACTCCAAATGTTACGAACCCTATGAACTCCATTAGTCATGCTATGCATCTTCATACTATATATACTCCAAGATCCTCCTGTAAACTCCTTAGTTTGAATATCAGTTCTATCCTCTGCTCTTCTCTCTTCAATTGAGTTTTGATGACTCTCCTCTGACCCTTTGCTCAACTTGACATCTCTATGTCTTAAGTCTTATTACCTCCAACACTCTGAAATATGGGACTCAAGACTTGTATAAGAGTGCATCACATATGTACAGTAAAGCCAACATCCCAAAACCCCCTAGTTAACTCTGGCATTCCAGAGTTATTACCAGAGCACAGCTCTAACAATGTCATTTCTTTTCTCAGAACACATCCAAACATCTCATTCCTTGAGTCTCAACACTTTGGAATCATCCTTCTGCACTCTGCTCCATTCTGAATTCCTTTAGAGATGAACACATTTCATTTTCTTCTTTCATTCTTACTACTGATTGGACTGGACTTGTCAGTCCAGGTCTTAGTATCTGTTTTATACCTGTCCCCTTGTGGATGTGATATATCAGTCTCATCATTGAGGAGGACTGTGACTGATATATTATGCAAAGGATGTCCCACATGGTGATATATCAATTGTTGGGCTGCAATGGTGGTTGAAGTAGCATAAGTGAGGTATTAATGAGACATATGATATGCTGATTAGCTTAGCATCATGTAATACATAATTTGTCCATGTGAGAAAAGGCTGGAGCATCCATGGTCAATATATTAGTTCATGCTAAAGGATCTCAATATCACACTAGCATGCTTTATATGCCACTCACTTTGTGGTAGTAGCTCCATTTAATACATGATTTTGACTGGTACTAGTGGAAGGGTGTGCAATATTATTGCTTGAGTGCCCTATCACAGACATTTGAGAGTTGTAATTGGACAATGGCTAGCAAAAAAAGGAAAATAAGGGTCCTACTAAAAAAGTAAATGGGCTAAGCCCA
>JBBPNR010001401.1:0-10964 GCA_038091015.1 Boletus vermiculosoides
ATTGACAGGAGGATTGTCCATCTCGAAATAGGCTTTGGTGATATATGGCTAATACGATCCTACAACGATTAGTTTGCTTGCTTGACAGGACACCACTTACAATGTACACCCCAGCGTAGCTTTCCCCGGTGAGATATAAGGGTCGCGCAGCAAAGTTCGGAAATACTTTTACAAAGTTTTCCAGGAAGCCCATCTTGGAATGCATGAGCGAAGAGTCCGAAGGAAACCGGAAACCCTCACAAAATCAGAAGCTACCTGGTCTTCATCAGCGACTGGATGGTGCACAGGATCAGACAGTGAATGTCAAAACCTGGTTTGGTGCACTCACCATACCCGTTAGTGTCAGCCGTACTGAATCCGGTTCCACTGATACAAACACGTGAAATCCACCCCACGAAAACGAGAATTACAGACGTACACCGGTTGGTCGATCCACACATAATCGGCGACAGTGGTCCATGCATACTGATTTTCGAAGGCCGAGTAATTACTCGAGATATGAATCGGGCCATTCTGGGGTGCAAAATGTCAACACGACAATCGCAACAGACTATACCGGAGAAACATAAGACGGACCTCAAACAAGAGCCCAGCGAGACTCGAAGCGCCAGGACTACTCAGAACCATTAGCTGTGTACCATATGTGCATTCATGAACTCACCCCCCATTGAGCCAGATTCCCCAAGGCTCAGTACTGTTCGCGGTGAACGACCCATTGGAAGACTCGAACGCCCAGAAGAACAATGTATCATTCGGATGCCCCGGTCGTTGCACGGGGATATTGCCTGCCCAATTCCGAGCAAGCGGCCACGACACATTTGGAAGGCTTTGCGTCACCTGAAAGTCTGCGAGAACGGCATCATGGTGTGAAGTATAACACATGTGATATCAACACATACAGTCCTGCCATTCCGGACTGTAATCGCCCGTCGGCATTCCGGGATACCCCTGGGGCCAGCTATTCTGCGGTGATTGTGGTTGGGCCCTTGCGAACATGAACAAGGAGAGGGTTGAGGCTGATACCAGGAAAGCGGCGCATGACGCCCAGGACATGGTAGGAGAGCAAAATATGGCGAAGGAAATGAGTTGTCTTGTGGTCTTTTAAGCGTAGCTGGAACCTGGCAACTACTATACCCGGCCTCGCTCTGAAATCCCTAAGTACTGAAAGCTATACGCTGACATCGTGCTTAGCGCAAACAACTGACCTCAGCTGCTCGTATTAGCGAGATGTTTTAAAGTCCTAATAGGAAATTCTACAGGGGCTAGATTATTCTCAAATGAAAAGTACATGGGCGGCATGCTTGTGATTGGTCACGTTGTGCGGAGGTGTCACTCGGGTATCGAGATAGTTTGGATGCTATCGTAAATGCGCTAAGCCGCAAGCGCCAAGCTGTGAATTTAGAAACCCAGTAGCAAGACCGCATACCTGAATTGTGCTGATACCAGGAAAGCGGCATATGATGCCCAGGACATGGCAGGGTAAAATATTGCGAAGGAATGCGCGTTTTCTTATGGTCTTTCCAGTGTAGCTGGCAGTCACCTTAAAATCTTTAAGGCTGAAAGGCACGCACTAGCGAACAACAACTGCCAGATCTGTCAGGCGAAGTTGGCAAAACCACAGCTGGGTCATCCCTAATAAAGAAACATGCTGTAAGACACACTTTGGGATCGCTTACAGAGCTCACCAGCTAATGAGAGCGCTCACTTAGTTGTTAAAGAGTTGTTGAACCGCCGTTCATTTCAGCTGCTCGACAGATGCTGGCCTCGAGCTCGGCTGCACTTAGCCGACATGTTTCAAAGCCCTTATGGACAATACGGTGAGGTCGGGTGATACCAAAATGAAGTGTAGACCACTGCGGCGTGCTTGTGATCTGCCATACTCCTTCACAGGCTCTTCATCCGAATAAGACAGAGAGGTGGAGAATGTCTGACACTGTTGGATGACTCCGGGTGTATGGCTGTATCGGCCAACTGTAATTGCTGTAAACTGCAAGCACCAAACTGTAAATTTAGGGACCTAGTACGCAGCAATTAAGGCCGTGTACCCGAAATGTAGTACCTGGCGGGTCCATTTTGCTGCGTGATAGAAGTCGAGTGCTGCGACATCAACCAGGATGGTGATCCTAGTGATGGATGGCCCTGGTTTCAGGGGGCTTCGGCTGGGCCTGGGCCTACTAGGCCCGGGCTTACTGATCAACACCCAACTACGCATGTTTATCGACCGCCGACTCATTCCCCTCAAATCCGTCAGCAGTGTTGACGGCGTCACTACAATCTCCCCTGCCGGAGTAGCATGTCTCCATTGTGCTGCGTCCGGTACGACTATTAGCTGGGAGTTATTGTTGTCGACATTATCAATCAATGTAACTGTAAAAATGATCAACATATAGCATAATTAGTTAAATAACGAATAGCTGACTCACCTGTATCACGGCAGGGACGACCATTCACTGGGGAGTCATATTTGTCGTCATGCATATTAGCAACCGTAAAAAAAATTAAGATGGAGCAGAATTGGATAGATGTCAAACAATGAATGGGGCCTTACCTGACGCTGCACGACTTGGATGCGCAACATTTGAGGTCGTGTGGCTCAGAACTGGGGCCTCGGAACTCCCATCTGTGCATCATAGAATTAGCAATCACGATGAACACATGCGGAGCAAAACCGTACCATTCGGGTCACCTACCCATGCCGTCGAGTCATCGTTTGTTCACCGTGGTAGCCTCTTCTTGACTGTACCTCGTTGAATAATAATAGATAAGTTGTATATTACTAAATCAGTGTTTGGTACGCGAGAATGCTCACATTTTGGTTCGTGTGTTTTTTAATACCGCCTTCTGCCTGATCCGACTCTGAGCTGCTGTTAAGGCTCAGTGCTGCATCCTGTGCAATGTGTTTCGAGCTCGTTGATGAAGGGGTACGGAGCTTTACGTAAGTTGACTAGTGGTGCTGCAGCAGGGGCGATCGTGCGACGGCTGCTAGCGCTGAGCTCCGGCCCGTCGTTATTGCTGTCTGTTAGCTTGGAATTCGAGAGTGTCTTTGGTCTACGAGGCCGTGTGAAGGCAACGGACGCCTCGTCATCATTGAGAATTGTCAGCACCGTGTGTAGACTTCTGAGCTTTGGACTTTGCAATTGGTGTACCAGTGTATAGGTTATGCATTGTGCAATTGCCAAACGTGTACAAAACTAACATTTCACAGTATCTCCGGAAACCTCCGGCAACGCTGATGAAGCCCGGGCTTGGTTGGGCCTGGCAAGCCTCGGGCCTGGCCCATCGAGTCCATCGCTATTGACAATGTAATAGGATCTCCCTCGGGCAGTTTCTATCGGCGGGTAAGAACCATATTGCGGAACACGAGAATGATCAAGCCAACAGAAGTACCGATGCCGTCTGTATCCTCTCATCAGGAGTTTACATTGTCGATGGTCCCGTGTGGTCGGAATTCTCCTGACCGGTCGTTCGTGTAAACGTTGCTGGAGCAATGCAAGGCATTAGCTTGATGGATGGCATCTTTCTTTCTATCCATCCATAAAGCGTGCTACTCGTCCCCTCCGCCCATTCTCCCAATCGTCCCATCAGGTGGCAAGCATCAACCGCATGTCGCTTTCGACCTTGTCTCCATCGGCCTGTTCAGGTTGGTTTATTTGCATTACACGCGGCAGATTGCAGCAAACCTTGAAACAGTCTACACCAACTTTACAATAACATTTCGAGTGCAAGCCTCCCAAGCGAATTTATTCACTCGTCACAGAAGCCGTGGGATACACAGAGCTCGCTCCACTCGTTGTGGTTGCAGTGGCAATGTATTTGTCCCAGGCCTCGACAGTCGCCGATGGGAAGAAATAGCTGGATTCGGTCGTGGCTTGCCCATAATAGATTGCTGCTTGACCAGTCATGATCTCATTCCCGAGGGAGGACACCTCGCCTCCGACAACGGTGACCGATCCCGAACTGGTGTTGGTCACCAGTCCAGTTTGATTGTTACCAAAGATGAATTCTCGGGCGAGAGTCAGAGCCTGAATACGGGGTGTTATGAAGGGAGAGAGTGGAAGGAATCGGCCCTCACGGAGATGGGGTTGGCATACGGAACGAGATGTCCGGCGTGAGCCACAAGAACATATTTCCAACCACGTTCCTGGTGAACGATCCCAGCAAGCTCACCGACGTCGTTGTACCACGGCGTTGCTGGCTTGCGCGTGAAACCTTGGATGTCACCAAACGACGTGTTCTAAGAAATGAAATTCAGACACGCGAGGAATGTACCAAATGTACAACGTCATACTTGGATGGCGACTGTATGTTAGTTAGCAGGCTAAAACAACTGGGACCGAGCAGCCGACCTACTTTGAGAACCAAAGTGTGGGACGATAGCATCATCGTTCCCAGAATATATGATGATCGGCATATTGTGTTCCGTCATGTTCGTGGCGAGATCTGTCAGGAATGCCACGGGTCTAGCCTTCTAAGCATTCAATTATGCCAATCATGACAAGTACTCACTCGACGCCTAGAGAATATGAACCGTGAGTAAACCGTCATCTATACCTAAGAAAAGGATCGAAGCTCACTTGGGTCACCGTAGATATTAGCTGCGAACAAATTGGGTAAATTCGGTGTAAACACCCCAGAAACAATTGCTTACTGGAACTATTAGTCGGTGCAAACGTGTAAGGGATGAATTCTTCCCAGTCTTTGCTCGTGGGCGCATGGATGGCAGTACGTGTTTGAGCATCTGGGAGAATGTGCATCGGCATCAACCTATCCATCGATAACCCACAGACGAACCATTGAGAAAGACACTTGCATCCATTGTCACTTCGGGGCTCAACGCATCGGGGATATAGTAGGGATCAAACTTATGACCCAATGCTAAAAGACAAATTCTAGTATGAACAACCAAACGGAATGAGAAGAAATGGAAACGTACACCAAGGAAAGGTGAAATTGACGGCGTAGTCGACCATCTCATTATACAAGTTACACTGATACCAAGGGTCGATGGTTCCGTTCGCGCGACCGGCCAGGTCACGTTTCCGCACATCGCGTGCACGAAGTCTGTCACCGTTCCCAAACAGAGAACCATCTCTCTTTCTGAGCGTCGCGGCAAACCGATCCTGTATTTCCAGCATGAACCGTTCCTTCGTGAGTTTCGCGTTGAATTTGCCAGATGACAACGTGGAAGAGCCGGTGAGGGATGGGGGATTTAGAGTCGGAAAGTGCTCTGGTTGAGGGTATTGCAAGGTGAGATTGTACCCGCAGAGTGAACTCCTGAATGGAAGGATAAGTATTCCTGGAACGCATTCACCCCCGCCGCCAACGTACTGTTCCCAAAAGTACTCAAACACCTCCGGATCGTACCCGATGATCTGGGGGTACGTTTCCAGCACGCTCATCACAGGCAATTCGATGAGCGTCTCTAATGACGTAAGGGCTCCATCTCCAATGGCAATTGACGTGAGATTGATGGGAGGGCTGTCCATCTCGAAGTAGGCTTTGGTGATGTAGGGCTGATGCGATCTTACATCGATCATGTTGCTTGCACGAGAGGACAGCACTTACTATATATGTTCCAGCGTAGCTCTCCCCAGTGATATGTAAAGGTCGCGTAGCAAGACCGGGGAACACTTTTACAAAGTTCTCCAGGAATCCCATCTGGGGATACAATAAGCAGGGCATACGAAAGAAACCAAAATGCTCACAAAATCAGAAGCTACCTGGTCTTCATCAGCGACTGAAGGAGGCATAGGATCAGGTGATGGATGTAAGAACCTAGTTTGGTGTACTCACCATACCCATTAGAGTCAACCGTACTGAACCCAGCTCCACTGATACAAACACATGAAATCCACCCCCACGAAAACGAGAATACAGACGTACACCGGTTGGTCAATCCACACATAATCGGCGACAGTGGTCCATGCATACTGGTTTTCGAAGGCCGAGTAGTTACTTGAGATATGAATCGGGCCATTCTGGGGTGCAAAATGTCAACACGACAATCACAACAGACTGTACCGGAGGAACATAAGACGGACCTCAAACAAGAGCCCAGCGAGACTCGAAGCCCCAGGACTACACAGATTAGCTGTGTACCATATATGCATTGATGAACTCACCCTCCATTAAGCCAGATTCCCCAAGGCTCAGTACTGTTCGCGGTAAACGACCCATTGGAAGACTCGAACGCCCAGAAGAACAATGTATCATTCGGATGCCCCGGTCGTTGCACGGGGATATTGCCTGCCCAATTCCGAGCAAGCGGCCACGACACGTTTGGAAGGCGTTGCGTCACCTGAAAGTCTGCGAGAACGGCTTCATGATGTGAAGTATAACACATGTGATATCAACACATACAGTCCTGCCATTCCGGACCGTAATCGCCTGTCGGCACTCCGGGATACTCCTGAGGCCAGCTATTCTGCGGCGATTGGGGTTGGGCCCTTACGAACGTGAACAGGGAGGAGGCAGGGGCTAACACCAGGAAAGCGGCGCATGACGCCCAGGACATGGTAGGAGAGCAAAATATGGCGAAGGAAACGAGTTGTCCTGTGGTCTTTTAAGCGTAGCTGGAGCCTGGCACTTACAACACCCGACTTCGCTCTGAGATCCTTAAGCTATACGCTGTGTTTTAAAGTCCTGATAGGAAATTCTAGGGCCAGATTATACCTAAATGGAAACTATCGACGTGTGTGGCGCGCTTGTGATCGGTCACGTTCTGCGGGGGTATGACTCGGATATCGAGAGTTCGGACACTGTTGCATGACTGACCGCGTCTCGGTCGTCTGTAAATGCTGTCAACCGTAAAGCTGTACATTCAGAAACCTAGCAGTAACTAAGACCGCATACCTGAAATGTGCTGATCATAGGAGAGCGGCATATGATGTCCAGGGCACGGCAGGAGAGTAATATTGCGAAGGGAAATATGTTTTCCTGTGATCTTTTCAGTGTAGCTAGCGGTTACCTGGCTTCGCTCTAAAATCCTTAGTGAAAGGCGCACACCAGCGGACAACAACTGCTTCCAACTCGGCTGCGCTTAGCCGAGATGTTTCAAAGCTCTTATGAGCAATCCGCTGCGGTCGGGTGATACTTCAATCATCGAACTGTAGACCACTCTTGCCGCATCTGTCATGTTCTGCCACGCGGCGAGGTGGTTCACTCGGTCAACATAGGGAAATGTTGAATGTTGAATGTGACTCCAGGTTCAAGGTTGGACCAGGCCAGGAGGAGGTCCATCCCGTGTGGCAAGCCGGAAGGTGATGGTTGCGGTCCGACATTAGCTGCACTACGATATGGCTACTAGCTACACCCACGGCTGGGCCTCCAGCCACTGCGCCAGGACCCTTGCCACCGCCAAGGAGGACCTGGCCTAGAATTAGACGCCCGGCCCAACTCAACCGGCCCACGGTGCACGACTGTATCGGCTGACTGCAATTGCTGTAAATCGTAAGCATGAAGCTGTAAACTGATAGACATAGTAGCAACTAAGATTGTATACCTGATATGTTGTCCAACTACTTACTACGACGAGGTGAGGTTGGGCGGTGTTTGAATTTGTGCACAGCCACTCGGTATTATCCGAATCATCCAAATCTACCAAGTATGTACATATGCCCTAGTAAGTCGCCCTCACACTCGAAGCGGCGGTGCGTAGGAGCCTCGAGCTTGTGAGCTTGTGCTCGGGCAAATAATCTCGGAGGTGACTTACATAATACATTATGCACAAACCATGTCGACAACGATTTTGCGGAACGACTCAGAAATGGGGTCTGCAGCATCACAGATCAGCATCAGGGCACTAGGCTACGTGGGCATGAAACGTGGGTTAGGGTAACCGAGCAGGCAGACATGTAGGACCCTCCGATGGCGATGCTCAGACTCCGTGCATCATGATCCCAGGGCAGATCTCCACAAGGTGACTCGGTAGAAAGGTCAATTAAAGTTGTTATGCAGTCACTGGATAAATACGTATTAACTAATGAATGGGGGCCTTACCTGACGCTGTATGACTTGGGTGCGCAACATTTTAGGTCGTGCGGCTCAGAAATGGGGCCTCAGAACTCCCGTCTGTCATAGAGTTAGCAATCACGATGAACACATGCAGAGTAAAAACGTATCATTCAGGTCACCTACCGATGCCGTCGAGTCATTGTTTGTTCACCATAGTAGCCTCTTCTTGACTGTAGTTCGTTGAACAATAATGGATAAGTTGTATACTAAATCAGTGTTTGGTACGCGTGACGCGAGGAAGCTCACTTTTGGTTCATGGGTTTTTTAGCACCACCTTCATCGTCTGCCTGATCCGACCCTGAGCTGCTGTTAAGGCTCAGTGCTGCATCGTGTGCAACATGTTTCGAGCCCGTTGATGCAGCAAGGGACTATACGTAAGTTGACCGGTGGCGCCGCACCGGGGGCAATCGTGCGACGGCTGCTAGCGCTGAGCTCCAGGGTCCCATCGCTATTGCTGTCTGTTAGCTTGGAAGAGTGTCTTTGGTCGACGGGGCCGTGTGAAGGCAACGGACGCCTCGTCATCATTGAGAATTACCAGGACCATGTGTTGACATACAAGTGTACAGGTTATGCAATGCCAAACGCGTACAAAACTAAGGTTTCATAGTATCTCCCCTCCGACAGCGCTGATGAATCGATGAAGCCCAGGCTTGGTTGGGCCTGGCAAGGCTCGGGTCTCGGCCTCAGGCCCGGCCCGTCGAGTCCATCGTTATTGACAATATAACAGTATGTACCAGGATCTCCCTCGGGCAGTTTCCATCGGCGGGTAAGAACCATCTTGCGGAACACGAGAATGATCAAGTACCGACGCCGTCTGCATCCTCCTCATCAAGTCGATGGTCCCATGTGGTCGGAATTCTCCTGACTGGTCGTTCGTGTAAACGTTGCTGGAGCAATCCAAGGCATTGCCTAATTTGTCTTGATGGTTGGCGTCTTTCTATCCATCCATAAAGCGTGCTACTTATCCCCTCCGCTCATTCTCCTGGCCAATCGTCTCAACAGGTGGCAAGCATCAACCGCATGTCACTTTCGACCTTCTCTCCATCGGCCTGTTCAGGCTGGTTTATTGCAGCAAACCTTGAAACGGTCTACGCCGACTTTACAATAACATTTCGGGTGCGAGCCTCCCAAGCGAATTTATTTACTCATCACAGAAGCCGTGGGATACATAGAGCTCGCTCCGCTCGTTACGGTTGCAGTGGCAATGTATTCGTCCCAGGCCTCGACAGTCGCCGATGGGAAGAAATAGCTGGATTCGGTCGTGGCGTTCCCATAATAGATCGCTGCTTCACCAGTCATGACCTCATTCCCGAGGGAGGACACTTCGCCTCCGACAACGGTGACATGCCCTGAGTGGGTTTTCCTCACCAGTCCGGTTTGATTGTTACCAAAGATGAATTCTCGGGTGAGAGCCAGAGCCTGAATACGGGGTGTTAGGAAGGGAGAGAGTGGAAGGAATCAGCCCTCACGGAGATGGGGTTGGTATTTGGAACGAGATGTCCGGCGTGAGCCACAAGGACATATTTCCAACCACGTTCCTGGTGGACGATCCCAGCAAACTCACCAGCGTCATTGTACCATGGCGTTTCTGGCTTGCGCGTGAAACCTTGGATGCCACCAAACGATGTGTTCTAAGAAATGAAATTCAGACACGCGAGGAATGTACCAAATGCACGACGTCATACTTGGATGGTGACTGTATGCAAGTAAGCAGACTACAATAACAGGGACCAAGCAACAGACCTACTTTGAGAACCAAAGTGTGGGACGACAGAATCGTCATTCCCGGAGTATATGACCATCGACACATTATGATCCGTCATGTTCGTGGCAAGATCTGTCAGGAATGCCATGGGTCTAGCCTTTCTGAGTATCTCATTATACTGATCATGACAAGTACTCACTCGACACCTAGAGAACATTCATCATGAATAAACCGTCATCTATACTTAAGAGAAGGATCGGAGCTCACTTGGGTCACCGTAGGGATTAGCTGTAAATAAATGGGGTAAATTCGCTGTAGGTATCCCAGAAACAATTGCTTACTGGAACTATTAGTCGGTGCAAACGTGTAAGGAATAAATTCCACCCAGTCTTTGCTCGTGGGCGCATGGATGGCAGTACGTGTTTGAACATCTAGGAGAATGTGGATCAGCATCAACCTATCCATGGACAACCCACAGACGAACCATTGAGAAAGACACTTGCATCCATTGTCACTTCGGGGCTCAACGCATCAGGGATATAGTAGGGATCAAGCTCGTGACCCGATGCTAAAAGACAAATTCTAGTATGGACAGCCAAACGGAATGGGAAGCAATGGAAACGTACACCAAGGAAAGGTGAAATTGACGGCGTAGTCGAGCATCTCGTTATACAAGTCACATTGATACCAAGGGTTGATGGTTCCGTTCGCGCGACCGGCCAGGTCACGTTTCCACACATCGCGTGCACGAAGTCTCTCGCCATGCTCCGGCGGAGAACCGGCTCTCTTTCTGAGCGTCATGGCAAACCGATCCTGTATTTCCAGCATGAACCGTTCCTTCGTGGGTTTCGCGTTGTATTTGCCAGATGATAACGCAGAAGAGCCAGTGGGCAATGGGGCGTTTAGAGTCGGAAAGGGCTCTGGTTGAGGGTATTGCAAGGTGAGATTGTATCCGCAGAGTGAACTCCTAGACAGAAAATAAGCATTCCTGGAACACATTCACCCCCGCCGTCAACGTACTGTTCCCAAAAGTACTCAAACACCTCCGTATTGTACCCGATGATTTGCGGGTATGTTTCCAGCACGCTCATCACAGGCAATTCCATGAGCGTCTCTACTGACGCAAGGGATCCATCCCCAATAGCCATTCCCGCAAGATTGACAGGAGGATTGTCCATCTCGAAATAGGCTTTGGTGATATATGGCTAATACGATCCTACAACGATTAGTTTGCTTGCTTGACAGG
>JBBPNR010001402.1:0-10964 GCA_038091015.1 Boletus vermiculosoides
CTGACTTATACTGAATTACATAAAGGTGACATAATATGACCCTTACCAAATGTATGTAATTGTTCAATAGCATGCCAGGATCTAATATATGTAATCAAAACTAATGGTCAAAAAAGTGTCCCAATGAGTCATCATTCTGAAATGACTGCCATTCTCTTGGATCTGGCCCAAATTCCTTGATTCCTGAATCCATAGAAAGCCAAGAGTACATACTTCAATTCATACACTACCTATGTTAGGGTGAGGATTAGGAGTTATCACATTTTGAGTCATTTAGTGTCAAACATGCAAACATTGGGACATTTTTTTGAGCCATTGTATGTGGCTGGGCAACATGTCATCTTGACCATTCCTTGTGTCCAATCAATCTCTGGGTTGTGACATTTTAGCCAACTATATCCAAAAATGAATGTGTTCTTGCCAAGATCTGTTACTTCCACCAAGATCTGCTTACAGTGACCATCAAACTCTAGGACAAGGTTTGCACTGTGGATAATCAAACCTGCTGAGTTTTTTGTGCCATCCACATTGTATATGGGGATTGGGCGTCATAAGGAAGTAAGGGGGATATTGTTAGATTCCACCCAGGTTTTGTCTATAAAAATAATATTGGCACTGCTGTCTAGTAGTGCCTCCATGGAAATGAAATATTTGTGCTTTGATGACTGAGGTGCCACTCAGATCTTCATCACTACTTTTTCAAGCTCTATATATTACATATAATGTCATGCAGATAATCACCAACCCTCACCCCCATATGGTTAATCTTTTAGCATTTGATTATACTATATATTTTCTAAAATACTCTCATGTTTCCAGGGCTCTCTTCAGACAAAAGAAGTAATGTCCATGGCATGTCTATTTTTTGAGATATGTTTATCATATGAATTTATCATGCATTTCAGTCTAAAAAGCCAGTCCACTCAAAGGAAGAGATTCTTCAAGATGGCATTGGTAAGTCAATTAATTTTGAATTTTGATAATTATTATATATGTATACCTTCCTCAATAGATCATTTACTACTACTACAACATTCCTTTACTCTGGCCCAAAACACATCTGAAGACCCCTTTTCCTTGGCAATGGAAAAGTATGAAGCATCTGGAATATCTGCTCAAATATCCAAGAAACTGGATGAACTCTTTGTCAAATACTCTGCTACAAAGAACCAAAAGTAAAAAGTAAAACTTGTCATGGATATAATCTTGCACCAGTCTCTGTGTAGGCAGTCAAGTGACTAGTAGGTTTTCACACACTGACCTGATCTCATAGCAAGTAACATTGGTCATTAGGGTTTGAAGAAAGTGTTGGAGTTCTAGTGGTATTGATTGTAAGGATTGGAGAACATGTTCTAATTTGAAAGGGGCTCATTTGTTTTTTTGACCACTTTGGACAACATAGGTGGTCATCTGATTAGCAGTGAATCTGTATGATGAGCATACCAATGATACATGCCATGGTTCAAATTATAAATGACTAAGGGGACAAGTAATCACACTATTGAGACCCTGGATACTATATCATCCAAACCCACACCGGAACATGACACATACATTTAACCGCCTTGTACTCAAGCTCATTTCAATGATCCTCGCTCGCATCCAACCCATCATAGTTACTCAATTCGTCACTACTCTCTTCAGAGATGAGGCATTCTGGGTCTGAGTGCCTGATTCCTCCTCGGAGTCGCTCTATCAACAAGACATAAGGGTTCAGCATCCCCAACTGGTTTGTACAACGACATGGAAACCGCACCCTACATTACCACCATCAAAGAAATAGCATCCACCCTGAAATCATACGGATTTTCGTTCATCATCTTCTTGCCAGTGATTGGTCCCTAACTCGGGTTGACAGGATCTCGCTGGACAGAATGTCAACACAGCTGGATATGTCACCCTGCGTAGAGATTAGGATTAGTATACACACAAGGATAGTTCCAAGAGAACAATGCACTTGAGCCAATTCTTGACATCGTCCAATTGAGTGCTCGGTATCGAGTTGATATGCAGGCAATTTCGTAAAGTCATTGAAAATGAGGATGAGATAAGACCGTTCGAGGGAGAATCGAGTATGTTCCATGGATGCAATTTTGAGCTCGTTGAGAGTGGCAACAAAGAAAGGAGGGTTGATGAGATGGACGAGATGTCTGGAAAGAGACACCCTCAAATGACAACTCTTGGAAAGGAATCTCAACCTCGATAGTTTTTCCGGTCTGCTCACAGTTCGGTCAGGGTCCAATATATAGCAACTCACCCCAGCATACTGAGGTTGAAGCAGCCTCTGCGATCTGCTCCTCAAAGAGCTTGACCTGCTTGTTAAAGATCTGCCTCCGTTTGTGTTCCGGTTGTTCCATCTCGATCTCATCCTCGTCGCAGTAATGATGCTTTAGCTTCTCATTGCCCCATCAAACTGAATGTCATGAGATTTAAGCCTACACCGAGTTGCTCAGCAGGGTCAACACAACGCACTCCATCCCACATTAACTCGCCGGCTACTTCTGCCTCAAGGCAGTGACAAGGCGTGATATGCAGAGTGGATTGCTTCAGAGAGTTGTAGGCCTTTTCACTGCATGAACACCAAGGTCGGCTCTGGGACATCAAACCGGAATCTGGTGCCTTGGCATTCCCAGGGAGGTGTGTTGATGTCAATGACGTCCAGGACGCGGTTGTTCCTGCATCAATGTGAGTAGGTGTCATACATGTGTAGGGCAGCTCATGCCCGATTTTGTAGAAGCCTATTAGATTGCAGTTGTGAGCATGAGTGTGAGATGTGTCGATGGTACCAACCAACTTACCATACATGACTGTCACCACGTCCACATTTGGGAGCAAACTCGATCATGAACATACGACATCCCTCTCCATACGTTTACAGCCAAAATATGCAAGGTCCAGGGTCACCCTGATACGCCATGTTTGCTTTGTGTCCATATCATAGAAGCGCTGTTGTCAATAGGCCTCCCTAGAGGCTTGCAGTGAATAACACACTTAACGCCCCTGCAGGCCATGCTGAGTTTTAACAACAACATGGCGCTTTTTCGTGATTGTATTGATAGCAACCTCCTGATGCAAATACAATGAAGTGATCTCCCTCACATTACACAATGTGTGTCAGTTCATCTCGGAAAGTGGCTCATCAAGGTTCCCAGTGAAAACATTATGTTTGGGAACTCAAAGTCCATAAAATTATGTGTGACCTACCTTTTCTCGCTTCTCTCGCGTTGAAAGTACAGCGGTCGACAATTTGGTCCCGTGCTATTCAATTCCATTCTCGAATCTCTTGGATAAGCTCAGCAATGGAAGATCACTCCTCTGGACCTGGGATCGTCAGCTTGTCACTGGGCAGCGCAGCTTTCATGCAGCCTTCAGACTTTGGGTTGACTGGGGTGTGGTCCCTGGCAGCAACTTTGAGAAGGGCAATCGGATCTTTGCCTACAGGCATCATGGCGAGAAGCCTGCGGAAACATTCCAAAAAAGCATGGGTATCTCAGATAATTAACCCACTCATTGACAGCATGCGTGACTCGCCCATCATGCTGTTCGATCATGTATGAGTGGGTGTCATCGCAGACAGAAGTGAAAGCCCAATACTGAAGAATGACATCGTCACCATCATATACACACCAGCGAGCATTAATGTAAAACACACCCAGATTGCTCCTTCTTCCCCTTTGAATTCTCTGTAAACTCAAGTATCAGAATGGGCTGCTCGTCTTCCACACCATGAAGCTGGGATGAAGGTGTGGAAAAGTCGGGGCTCCACCATCCACTGCATTGCTACTGAGAGAGCGTTTCAGCATGTACGTGTAGCTCATTGTGTGGTATGTACGTGAATTCGATAAGACAGTGGGGGGGAGCGCTCTGGGTGTGAGTCAGTGGGTATGGACATGAAAACCGGCGTCACGCACTTGAGTTCGGTGACTTTGACGAGATCAAGCGGTGATACATTTGACCTTTTCAACAATGGCATCACTGACTGGAAAGGGGGTTGCCTGTGCTTTCATGACGCATGTAGATACAAACATATATCTTGTAGGTCAGTACTTCAGTACTAGTACTTGGGCCACGTGCTCCCACGCTGTTACATCACCAACACTCATTTGTCGCACATAGGTAAGTAGCACATAATTAGCGTCCACAAAGAAGGAGTAATTCTACGGCTTTTCCATGCCACGAAGCGAATGATGAGCACTATTTTGTCTCACTTTAGTCTTTTAAAGGAAAGGGGGAGCTCTACCCAATTAGGCGCAGCATTTTCCTGTCCACATCACCTATAATCCCACGGCGGCTAATGTTCTTTGGATCCACCACCTCCCCAGCTATCGTCGTGTTTCACTCATCTTCCAGCTTCCTTAACCACTCCTGCGATGAAGGCCACCCTCAAGAAACAAATTGGACGCCTCCGATCCTGCATCGCTGGCAGTAGAGACTCGTCTCTGGCAGCTGCCCGGCATTCAGAAGTACCCACTGCATGTCCCATGTCTCTCGAGTCATGCTCTGACAACTCAAGCGTTGCAAACATCCAGGCGAATACTTCAGGTGTTTCTGAGTTCATGCAGCATATTGACTCGGACGTTATGGAGAAATTTGGACGATTCAGAATTCTCATCATCAGCAGGGCAAATGCCGGCAAGACAACCATCCTTCAGAAAATATGTAATTCGACAGAACACCTGGAGATTTACAACGATCAGGGGGAAAAGGTAGGTTGAACCAGCTAGGATGTGCTGGGTGCTAATGCGGTTGATGTGTCATTAGGTCAATTCTGTGATCGAGGGGTCCAGGGAGGTGAGTGTCATAGCTACTGTGAATATTGTTGAAGTGCCTTTGCGAGCCATATTACTTGTGCAGCACGGACTCCATGACATCAATTTTGAGATGGTTTTCAAAAGCAACTCGAGATTTATTTTCCATGGCTCTGCCAGATTCAAGGCTGGCTGTGAGGATGGGTTTGAGAAGATGAAGAAGTTCATCAGAGAGCGTGCCAGTACAATCTTTCTCAAGAAGCAGATCCATGCCATATGGTGAGTGGGTGTATTGTGTTGGGTTCTAACTACTACCTTAATATGAGCAGGTACTGCATCCCAATGGATCAATTCCATCATGCTGTCAGTGTTGCAGAGGAAAGGTTTTTTGGTGAATGTGATACTAAGAATGGTGATGAATTCTTGTTGATCATGATGTATTTAAGTTGATTAGTTTGGGTGCTAGTGCCAGTTGTGGTGGTATTCACCAAGTGTGATGCTCTCATAATGCAGGCATTCCATCTTGATGACCTAGCACTGGCTCCAGAGGATCAACTTGTGAGGCAGAGGAAGCATGCTAAAGAGATATTTGCCAAGAGAAATTTATGGGGGGATTGGTGCAACATGAAATTTCCTCCACACGCATCTGTAAAGCTGGAAGGTTTGTGCATACATGCATGTGTCTCATCTCTCAGCTACTCTATTCATTATATTTCCAGACATGGATACATCTGATGCAGGATGTAACATATTGTTGGCACAGACCACAGCTGCATTGAATGGTATATCATTGCAGAGATTGTTGGTTACAGCACAAGAAAAGAATATTCTTCTATGCATTGAGTATGCAATCAGATAGTGAGTAAAATAGCTTTTGGATGTAAAAGGTACATAAATATATTGATGTCACATGGCATAAAGTGTCTTGGTGCCTTACATTGAGAGTTGGACCAAAGAAAGAGATGCTGATCTGGGTAAGGCATTGGCAAGTTGGTTTCCACACACACAGGTAAGATTTTAAGTCAGTATAAGAATTTTTGCTGAAATTTTGATTATACATATGCTTGAAATATCTTGATGGATTGTTAGGTATGACATCAAGTTATAAAAGAGCTGATTGATTGATTGAATTATTCTATTCATGAAGAGAGTATGTGATATATTATGCATTGAAGTTGTGGTAAACTCATATGCCTTATCACATGGATAGCATGTAAGTGGTGCATCAAAACAAAAACATTCATTATAACCAATTCTACTGCTGTTGCATTAATAACAGGTAAGCAATCTGATGTGGATCTGGAGGGGAGTGTTACTAATGAATTGATGTTTCAAATTCAAAGGGAGTAAGTCAGGCAGGAATATATGCAAGTCAACACCTTATTAATGGATTTTGTTCATGCCATTGCTGTCTTTTTTTACCATTAGGCAGTAAGTGATTTGACATGGGCTGAGAGGGAGTCTAATGGATTAATACTTATATGATATGACATGGTAGGGAGTGAGTGGTCTGATTACATCAGAAAGCCACAAAACTAAATGTTTTATATGCCTTCTTGTAACCATCATTGGATATAAAGAGAGTGAGTGATATATGAATGAAAAAACTATAATTTTATTGACTGTCAAAACTGTTCATGTTGGCAATTGCTATTTCAACAATAGGTTGTAGGTGACCATTTGCACATTTTAAGGCCAGGTGTTGATCATAAGCTTGTGTGCTGTGTATTTCATTGGTAGTTGGTGAGTGCACTATGTCAGTATAAAATAAGAACACTATTAATAAAGTTGGTTCCTGCTGCTCTTCCATTGATACATAGACTGTAAGTGGTCTGCTGTGGATTTGAAATGAGAATGCTACTGATGAGCATGCCCTTTCCTGCTTTGCCATTGATAGTGGGTAAGTAATGTGGTGTGAATTTGAAATGAGAATACCACTGATCAACATGCCTTCATTTGCTCTTCCATTGATAGTCTGTAAGTGGTCTGGTGTGGATTCAAATGAGAATGCCACTCACCAACATGCCTTCATTTGCTCTTTGATTGATAGGCTGTGAGTGGTCTGGTATGAATTCAAATGAGAATGCCACTCACCAACATGCCTTTATTTGCTCTTCCATTGATAGTTTGTAAGTGGTCTGGTATGGATTGAAATGAGAATCCCACTCATCAACATGCCTTCACTTGCTCTTCCATTGATAGGGAGTAAGTGGTCTGATATGGATTGAAATGAGAATGCCACTTATCAACATACCTTCATTTGCTCTTCCATCATTAGTTTGTAAGTGGTCTGATATGGATTGAAATGAGAATGCTACTCACCAACATGCCTCCATTTGCTCTTCCATCAATAGTATGTAAGTGGTTTGGTATGGATTGAAATGAGAATGCCACTCACCAACATGCCTTTATTTGCTCTTCCATTGATAGCAAGTAAGTGGTCTGGTATGGATCCAAATGAGAATGCCACTGATCAACATGCCTTCATTTGTGCTTCCATTAATAGCTTGTAAGTGGTCTGGTATGGATTGAAATGAGAATGGCACTCATCAACATGCCTTCATTTGCTCTTCCATTGATAGCAAGTAAGTGGTCTGGTATGGAGTGAAATAAGAATCCCACTCATCAACATGCCTTCATTTGCTCTTCCATTGATAGAATGTAAGTGGTCTGGTATGGATTCAAATGAGAATACCACTCACCAACATGCCTCCATTTGCTCTTCCATCAATAGTCTGTAAGTGGTCTGGTATGGATTGAAATGAGAATGCCACTCACCAACATGCCTTCATTTGCTCTTCCATTGATAGCAAGTAAGTGGTCTGGTATGAATTGAAATGAGAATCCCACTCATCAACATGCCTCCATTTGCTCTTCTATTGATAGCAAGTAAGTGGTCTGATATGGATTGAAATAAGAATACCACTGATCAACATACCTTCATTTGCTCTTCTATTGATAGGCTGTAAGTGGTCTGGTATGGATTGAAATGAGAATCCCACTGATTAACATGCCTCCATTTGCTCTTCCATTGATAGGGAGTAAGTGGTCTGATGTGGATTGAAATGAGAATACCACTGATCAACATGCCTTCATTTGCTCTTCTATTGATAGGGGGTAAGTGGTCTGATAGGATTGAAATGAGAATACCACTGATCAACATGCCTTCATTTGCTCTTCTATTGATAGGGAGTAAGTGGTCTGATAGGATTGAAATGAGAATGCCACTGATCAACATGCCTTCATTTGCTCTTCCATCATTAGTTTGTAAGTAGTCTGATATGGATTGAAATGAGAATGCCACTCACCAACATGCCTCCATTTGCTCTTCCATTAATAGAATGTAAGTGGTCTGGTATGGATTGAAATGAGAATGCCACTCATTAACATGCCTTCCTTTGCTCTTCCATTGATAGAATGTAAATGGTCTGGTATGTATTCAAATGAGAATGACACTGATCAACATGCCTTCATTTGCACTTCCATTAATAGCTTGTAAGTGGTCTGGTATGGATTGAAATAAGGATGCCACTCATCAACATGCCTTCATTTGCTCTTTCATTGATAGATTGTAAGTGGTCTGGTATGGATTGAAATGAGAATGCCACTCATCAACATGCCTCCATTTGCTCTTCCATTGATAGAATGTAAGTGGTCTGGTATGGATTCAAATGAGAATGCCACTCACCAACATGCCTTCATTTGCTCTTTCATTGATAGCTTGTAAGTGATCTGGTATGGATTGAAATGAGAATCTCATTGATCAACATGCCTTCATTTGCTCTTCCATTGACAGTCTGTAAGTGGTCTGGTATGGACTCAAATGAGAATGCCACTGATCAACATACCTTCATTTGCTCTTCCATTGATAGGCTGTAAGTGGTCTGGTATGAATTGAAATGAGAATGCCACTGATCAACATGCCTTCATTTGCTCTTCTATTGATAGCAAGTAAGTGGTCTGATATGGATTGAAATAAGAATCCCACTCATCAACATGCCTTTATTTGCTCTTCCATTGATAGCAAGTAAGTGGTCTGGTATGGAGTGAAATAAGAATCCCACTCATCAACATGCCTTCATTTGCTCTTCCATTGATAGGCTGTAAGTGGTCTGGTATGGATTGAAATGAGAATGCCACTCATCAACATGCCTTCATTTGCTCTCCCATTGATAGCAAGTAAGTGGTCTGATATGGATTGAAATGAGAATCCCATTGATCAACATGCCTTCATTTGCTCTTCCATTGATAGATTGTAAGTGGTCTGATATGCATGCAAATTAGAATGTGCTCATCAGCATGCCTCCTACTCTTCCATCAATAGGATGTATGTGCTTTAATAAGCATTGAAATCAGAATGCTGCTAATAATCTCTTTTCATTTTTTTTTGATTTCATAACTACTCTGCATGTAGTTTGTAAGTCCTTTATATGTGTGAGAAAATATTGCTTACTAATCAATTTATCTCATCTCTTTCCATTTCTTCCTAATTGATAGGATGTAAGTGATTCAATTTTGAATAATGAGAACCATACATATAATTTATCAGTTAATGCTTTTACTTCATAGGAGGTAATAATATCCTGTCTATTGACAAATTGGATCACTAATATATGTACACATACCTCACTCTAATGCTCTGTACAAAATAGCATGTAAGTGTCTTATTTTATGATGGACATTTCCATTCTGCTTATTAAACTTGTTGTTTCAATCTCAAATCTGCTATAATTCTATTATCCTTATTTTTTTTGTAGGTGGTAAGTGTCACCCTACTATTTCTCAGAAATGTGCTACTATGAATTGATACACTTATAGGATGTAAGTCTATATTGTAATGCAATATTTTGTGTTATTTACATTTATGCTTTGTGGACATTCAGCAGGTAAGATATCTGAGCTATAGTTTAAATCTTATGATTTATAATTTGAATAGACAGTCAGTTTTTGCTCTCAAGCTCTATATATGACATCTAATGTCATACAGATAGTTGCCAACCCTCACTCCCATATGGTTAATCTTTTATCATTTGATTATACTATATATTTGCTAAAATGATCTCATGTTTCCAGGGTTCTCTTCAGACAAACAAGGCAATGTCCATGGCATGTCTATTCTTGGAGATATGTTTATTATATCAATTCATCATGTCTTTCAGTCTAAAAAGCCAGCCAAGTTGAAGAAAGAGATTCTTCAACATGGCATTGGTAAGTCAATTAATTTGAATTTTGATAACTTTATATATACCTCCCTGAACAGACCATTTACTACTACTACAATATTCCTTTACTCTGGTCCAAAACAAATCTGAAGATCCCTTTTCCTTGGCAGTGGAAAGGTATAAAGCATCTGGGATATCTGCTCAGATATCCAAGAAACTGGATGAGCTCTTTGTCAAATATTCTGCTACAAAGGACCAGAAGGAAAAAGAAAGACTTGTGATGGATGTAATCTTGCACCACTCTCTGTGTAGGTAGTCAAGTGGCTAGTAGGTTTTCACACACTGACCTGATCTCATAGCAGGTAACATTGGCCATTAGGGTTTGAAGGAGGTGTTGGTGTTCTGGTGGCAAAGTTGGTTGTGAGGATTGGAGAACATGTTCTAATTTGAAGGGGACTCATTTTTTTTTTTTGGTCATGGGGAGAGAGTGTGGCACTGGTTTGACGAAGTGTGATTGATGATCTCACAGCCACTGAACCACAACTTGTTCAATGAATCCTTCCAAATCTCGACCACCATCCAGTAGGAGAACTAAATGCAATCGCCCCAAACTGCAAATACACGAGGCAAGAGGCGGAACGGACAGCATAAGTGGCAGTGGATGGTAATCTGTGCATGACAGCGGGGACATCGAATATATATAGTACACCGGAGAGGGACATAACGAGACGAGGAAAATAAGTAGTAGCATATGAACGTTGATCGACACAGGCACCAAGCGGGAGGGGGATAAAATGTGGAAATCACTGGAACTACTCGAGTGTTACAAGCAGGAAGAAGGACGCAGGCAAAGGAGAAACACGTGAACCCTCCTGTCAATACCACCGTGGCAACTTACCCGGACTGGCCACATTCGGACTCTCATACAGCAGCCCCCGTTGGTTGTACAACCCCGCAGGACTCTCTTGCGCCGCCCTCGCACCCAGCCTCGCAAACTCCTCCTCCAGCAAAGCCCCCGGATCATGTGGATCAAATATCCTTGATCCCGGAGTGC
>JBBPNR010001403.1:0-10964 GCA_038091015.1 Boletus vermiculosoides
ACTTCTATTACGATTAGCTGCTGCCACCTTTAGATCCTTATTGTACGCTTCTCCGGTAACCTAGTTACCAAAGTCTTGGGAATGCCCGGACTATAAAAAGTTTGTACCTAGATCTGAATGATCATCTGAGTTCACTCCTAATTTTCTCGCTACGGTTCCTCTCATCGTCGTCGTCGTCGGTCCTCGTCCTTGATCGACTCCCTTCCTCGTCCTAGTATCCGGTCCTCGTCCTTGACCGGAAAGCTCTTATCTTCGTCTATCCGGCCCTCGTCCTAGGTCGGACCGCTCATTGTCTTACTCAATCCGTTCCGGATTTCGTGTTCTCTCATCGTTGTGTAGCCAGGACTATTCCGGACACTCCACTCCCCTGTGGTCAGTCGCAGCCAACCCTTCTCATCTAACTTCCCTCCTACAGGACCCCTTGGGACAAGTGTTCTCGCCCCTTCTACATTTACCCTTACAAGGTCTTCGACCTTGTTTCTTGTTTTACAGCGGGATTGGAGGTTCTTGATCCGCTCTTCGAATGCGATAGAGCGCACAGCAGCTCCCTCGTCATTCAGGAATCGGTCCGAATTTAACACGGTGATTTCTTTGTTGTCTTCGACTTTTGTGTCGAAGTCTGGCCTTCGTGACAGCAGGTCTGCTGGGTTCGTTTTTCCAGCTCTGTGTTTGATCACGAAGTGGAACTCTTGAAGTAGCTGATTCCACCGTGCTTGTCGTCATGACAGATCTTGCGGTCGCTTGAAGTATTCAAGATTTTTGTGATCTGTTAAGATCTTGAATTCATGCTTTGCGTCGAGGAGGTAGTGGCGCCATTCTTTAAGTGTGAATATGATGGCTGCCATTTCGAGATCCGCTGCATGGTAATTCCTCTCCGCTTCGTTGAGCGACCGAGATATGAACGTGACGGGATGCCAGCGGCCTTCTTTTTCCTGTGACAGAACTGCTCCGATGCCGATTCTGGATCCGTCCGTTTCGAGGCGGAATGGCTGGTCGTAGTTGGGCATCACGAGTGCTGGAGTGGTCATGATCGTTTCTTTCAGGAATTCGTAGGCCTTTTGGCATTCTTCTGACCAATTGAATTTGACCTTCTCTGAAGTGAGGGCGTTGAGAGGTCGGGCGATTTTGGCGAAGTCTTTCATGAAGTGTTGATAGAAGTTCAGGAATCCGAGGAATCCGCATACTTCTTTCTTCGACTTCGGGACTGGCCATTCAGTGACTCCTTTGATCTTTGTCGGGTCCATCCGGAGTTTCTGGTGCGAGACGAGGAGTCCGAGGTATTCGACTTCGTCAACTTCGAAGTCACATTTGGTGTGACGGAGACTCAACTTGTTGTCTCGTAGAATTTGGAGGACCTCTCGCACTATCTTCCGGTGTTGTTCAATGGAGTCCGTAAAGATCAGGATGTTGTCCATGTAGACCACTACGTTTCCTCGATTGATCAGATCACAGAATATGTGGTTCATCATGGTTTGGAATGTAGCGGGGGAATTGGTCAATCCGAAGAACATTACGAGGGGTTCGAAGAGTCCTTGGTTTGTTCGGAATGCCACTTTCCATTCGTTGCCTTCTTTCATCTGTATGTTGTTGTATCCCCATCGGATGTCAAGCTTGGTGAAATGCTTGGCATCTTTGAGCTTGTCGATCAGCTCGGTGATGAGTGGGAGGGGATAGCGGTTCTTGATGGTGATGGCGTTCAACTTCCGGTAGTCTTGAACCGGACGAAGTCGACTGTCCTTCTTTTTGATGAAGAAGAATGCGGATGCGAAGGGGGATTTGGAGGGGCGGATACGACCAGAGGTGAGATTTTCTTCGAGGAATGAGTCCAGTTCCTTCTGTTCGTCGACTGTTAGATTGTACGTCTTACAATCGACTTGATGGTCACCGGGGAGTAGTTCGACTGCATGATCCCATGGTCGAGACGGGGGCAGTTCGTCGAATGACTCTTTGGCGAATACATCCTTGTAGTCGTGGTAGGATTCTGGAACTACGTCTTCGAAGGTTTTAAGGTGTTTTTCCTTTTGTGCTTCGATCACGAGATCTTGGGCGACGCCTTGTGACATGAGGTAGTTGAGGGCTTCGATTTTGAAGATGCGATCACCCTCCTTCCAAGATTGACGATGCTCCGAATCGTCGTCATCGTCTTCGGTTGGAATAAGATCGGGGATGTGATCTTCGCACGTAAAGGAAATGGATTGCGAGGCCCAATCAATCACCGGATTGTGACGCTTGAGCCAGTCGTAACCGAGGAACAGCAGGTGTGTCCCAAGATCAGTCACCGCAAGGGATATTTTCTCGACGTGGTCCTGGATAGAGAGTTCCACCAAGACAAAGTCGGTTATTGCTCCATGTGAGTTTGCTGTGCCATCCGCATTATAGACAGGGATTGTGCGGGGGAGTTTGTGTGTCAGAATGTTGTTCCGTTTTACGAAGGATGCATCGATAGTCGATCCGGTACAACCAGAATCGATAAGGGCATCTGCTACAATTGTTCTCCCGTTGTCTAACAGCATACTCGTGGATATGGTTAGTGATCGATCGTCCTTTTTCGAGATTTTCTTATATCTCGGCTTGCTTTGCAGCTTGCGCAGTGACAGGTGGGCCTTGATAGGGGACATGTTACTTATCTCAGTGATCAGCTGAGGGGTAACTTCGACCATTCTTGTGTCGTGCACGAACGAGCGGAGGTGTGACAGAGCTTGCTTCTCATCCGTGTCTTGACATACTTTTTGAATCCATTGGGTTGACCAAGGATCCACTGTGTTCATCCATGGGGAATGCTTGTTCCTTTTCTCTGCCATTGGCTTATCGGCACCCTTTTCCATGACCAGAGGTACAACCGGTGTAGTTTTCTTTGTCCGTGATGGACATTGTAATATAACTGGTGGAGGGCGCTCAGCAGCCTCGTCACACTCAGTCTCAGTTGGTTCGTCTACTTGTAACACACTGTATTTGTTCTGCAATGACTTAGGTATGGTACATGTAGACGTATTGTTCGTAGCTATAGACGACCGGGCTATGCTACATTGGGAAAATCCTTGCGAACTGTGGCAGCAACTTTATCCGCTAGTTCCTTGTGTGACTCGTACTCTATAGTTTGTCCAGCTACTTCTATAGTACGGACTTGTCTGGGACGCGGTTTCATGTGGGTAGCACAGGGCCAAGCCTGGTCTTTACCCTCCTTCGCACAGCCGATGCATTTCCCGTCTGCACGCAGCTTGCCGATATCCATAGGAGCACCAGCTCCGCTAAACGTTCCAACCGCATTCGGGTGGTATTGATAGGTGGGGGCAGCGGGCTTTGCAGGTGGTACTGCTCCCGTTGCTTGAGGGTGGGGTTGTGATGGACGGTTTGGAGTCCAGGACGTCGTGGTGTGGAGGGATGATTTCTTCGCATCGGCGAGACAGTGGAGGGAGTATTCAGCTCTGATGAGCTCTTTCTCCCAGACTCGGACATCGTGTTCATCTACGATGCCAGAGACTTGGCTGATCATGAATTCCACGTATTTGTATTGGATTCCATTCCATGCAATCTCCGTAAGGTGCATGCCGTGCAACTGAATGTTCCACTTGGCTTCTACGATCAAGGTGGACATTTTGATGAAGAAGTCCTCGATTGTTTCATTGGCGGTTTGTTTCAACGTTCGCAGTTTCCTCTCTGCGTCACGTTGGAGGGATTTCGGTTGGAACATCTCGACGAGAGTGTCCCAGAATACGCTGAAGGGATAGATATTGAGGCTGTTCTCGTTCTGGATTACGAACAAGTCTGTGAAATGCCTAGCAGCATTGTTGCCAGTAAGAAACGATAGGACGATGGTGATCTTCTGTTGGTCATCCAGAGTTCCTTCCTCGAAGGAACATAAGTACATCTTCATTTGTCGTGCCCACTGCACGAAATTCTCCTTGTTGCCATCGAAATAGCCGGGCTTGGGCAGGCGATTCTTGCCTAAGCAGCCTTTGGAGGAAGAGGGAAGATTGACTGTGGGGCGAGGGGCGTGCATAGATCCTTGGACTCCCTCCAGCGCTCGGTGCTCTGCTGCCAGCTGCTCGTAAGGGGTCGGAGTAGGTTCGGATGGGAGAGGGCGGTTCGAGCTCCTCGATAATCGTAGTGTGGGTTGGGTATAGCTGGGGGGCTGGAGACTGTGCAGCATGTCTACTGTGTTGATGGGGATCGATGGTGGGTGGCCAGCCCCACGACCCAGAAGAGAGTAGCTCTCGATCCATACTGTATACTGGGCAAAAAACTCCGAGATCTGCTCCTTGATCAACCAGGCGGTCGACTCGGGAGTGCCTCTCATATCAATGTATGGAACTTGTCTCACTTCGGTCAGCGCAGACGTCGAAGTAGACATGGGAGGCGGAGGATTCGGAATCTGGTATGGATGGACTGAGGATGCTCAGGACTCGAGCCGGGAACGGTAGTGCGCTATGGAAGGTGTTGGTTGGGGAGTGTGGATCGTAAGCGGGGTTGTCGTCTGCAGGACTGATGCCACACGCGATACCGGTCAGGATGTCATCGCAGTAGAGGGGTATATGGATGACGAGTGGTGAAGGTGGAGTGGAAATGGTGACGCGTTTACCGAGCTTCTGTCTCCTCGTCTATGATGACTCGATCAGAATCAGGTACGAAAGCAATGGAAAGTGGAAGTAAAGAATCTAGAATCTTGAAGCCTTCTTCAGCTTGTCAGGGGGTAGACGGGGCAGGAGCCCAATGGTGGCACTACTAACGGTAGCTCGTCACAGCGCTCTTGCAGCTGGGTAGCGGAATCCTCAACTTTACTTCCGGAGGGTCAAACAGAAGAGCCCTGGTGCACTATGGGCTAACAGCAACGTTATCCGTATTTAGATGGCGGACAACCGTATGCATAGCGTGAAAGCTACTATCAGTGTTTGCCTGGTGCTAGTCTGGTCTCAGTTTTTGTCAGAGATGACAGATTCTGCAAAGCTACGGTCCGCTGTGTGTACCGAAGTACAAGGGTAGGTATAGAGAACAATGACAGTCAAAAAGTTTGACATCGAGGGCAGTGATGAGAGAGATGTCGAGTAGGACAAAGGGAACGGTGAGGAGAGTGAGAATAGGATTATATCAGGACCGCCTTCAGTCAGACCTCAGGGTAAACCCTTCGGGGATGAACCAAAGTAAAGACGATCCTATTCTGAGGAATATACTACGATACATGGAGGTGTTATATACTACTGGGAAGTAAGATGACTAAGCTACGGAAATGAAGTGGTATAGGGTGAAGTGGAGAAGGGTTTGATCCAGTGGAAGGACTATTCTACGAGGTTCTACGTACTTCTGTGATGTCTGTGAAGAGGTGAAAAGGTGAAACATGACAAGTACTAAGCATTTCTCTATCACCTGAAGAGTCAATCACAATTCATGTACATCCTTTAGGATAACAGAAGTCGGTTACAAGGTCTTCTCCGACTCGATAGAGGCTCAAGGATCGTCAACTCATGGCAGAGCATTCGACCGACTCCGAATCTAGAGTACGGTCGGAAGCCATCGTGCGCATCTGTCTGTATGCCCCCGGCTTCGTACCAGCTTACCTCGTATGGACACTGAGTCCTAGTAGGTGAAGTTCCTCGTGGATGTGCGCTCGGTCAAGCACCAACAGAAAACATCCTGAATTCAGTGTGTTTGTCGATTAGGGTACTCTGGTGACGACAACAAGATCCTCCACCACGACCGGAAGGGAGCACAAGCACAAGAAGTAATATTCCTTTGGGTTCTCACTCCGGATGCGCCAATGAAGTTCTTAGCGCCCAGCTACTACACCGAGAAACATACCGATGAGACCTGACTTTTCCGTCCCCTACATTCAAAAATCATCGGAGTGACGGTAGGTGATGCAGATCGGCCGGCTTACCTGGGCAAGGGTAGACAAATCATTGTCATCCAACCAGAGGCGACCAAGATTGGATCAATAATGGCAGTCACGTCAATTTTTTGCAAAGGGCTGTAATAGAACTCTGTGCGCCGAGTCCGCGCTCGGAACTTCGACATCACTGGGCAAACCTGTGCAAAGGGTCAATGAAATCAGGATAAGCTGATTTCGTGCGGGTCCTTGAGCTCCGGGGAACGTCATCCGTGCGCGTGTTGCTCGTCCAGGCAGTCTGTATCATACCAGAGTCTCAACTTTGGGCTTATGATCGACTATTGGATTACTGCGTCTCATAACCCTGGATTCAGCTCTCAGCGCCCCCGGAGGCCCAAGCGACACTGGGGTAGTATGTATGGCAGGGCATGGGACGCAGCAGTGTTTTGATATGCCAAACCCTCGGGTGCAAGTTCCGCGAGTCACAATGTGACCCACTAAATCCATAGTACTGTGTAATCTGAATCAAATCCTTGCCGATTCATGTATAGACTCATAGGAACAACATATACTCGCACCTCGGGATAACTGGAGTGTCTACAACGGACCCCCATAAAAACCATAATCCAAAAAGTGCAGCAGCTCAAAACCTTGAAAGTCATCGAGGCAAAGGGCCAAGAGAGAGGAATATCGATCGGATTATATAAATGATTGCGGAAAGAAAAAGCGGGTAAGTCAAGGGTGTAAAGGTATCAACGAGATGAGGCTCGTTAGCCAGTGGGGTAAAAGCACATCCATTGTGTGAATGTGATCTTTCACAGGGTAAGGGGGCCACTGCTATTGCAGTGATAGTGAAAGAGAGTAAGGTGATGATCGTGGTGGCAGTAGATGGGGCAGTCGGACAACGGGAAGACAGCTCGCAGAGGTAGGAAGAGAAGGGTTCAACGAGAATGCGACAGAGCAGACCAGTCTGACGTCGCAGTGGAACAACAGCAGAAACTAGCATGCACACATGCAGAGCATTTGACTGCAAACGAGAGGTTTAAAGATAATACAGCAATAAGTAGCTCGGGAGAAACCGTACAATAAGTCGCAGCATGGACAGGAGTGTGAATTTACACCCCCGGCGAAATGCCACCCAATTTGGCATGGAGTGTACTTTATCTCTAACAAATATTGTGAGCGCTCGGTACATCGAATCTTTCATTTGGACATCCCGATGGTCCCCAAAGCATTGGGAGAATATGCCAATATATTCGTGTCAAGAACCGCGATCATACCTGTCCCGGGAAATTAATCATCTGGCCTATCGACTTGGTACGTGAAATTGCTTTAACCTCACCGTTATGCCACAGCTCCTCCTTTTCGTTTCGCAAAACGTGCAGTATGTAGCAGCCTCCAATGGTCGACGTCGTCTACCTTCAGCTGAATTACCCAATAATATCCCATCTCCTCCAAGAGCATGAGAATTGACACTTCAGCTCCTCCGTACGGTTTGACGAGGGCTTGTTGGCGCTTCTCAATTTCGATAAGTAGTGCGTTCCATTTTTTTTTTCGCTGGTTCGAACTCATCAACCTCCTTGTTGGGTTGCGGGCTGCGTTGCCTCGACCAGTGTATGCCTTGCATCGCATACCCTTGGTTTATCCATGTCAACCACTGTGTTCCACTTTGCCCCCCTTGGCTCACACACATCCACACATCCCACAGGACCTCGACGGCCCATCTCTTTCGCTTCTGCATTCCATCATCGACCACGCCTAATTCCTGCGTGAAATCATGTAGGTCTATGACTCTTCCCTTCTCAGCGAGGGTTCTTCTGATCCCTCTGAGGCAAGCACGGGATTCTGACGCATCCTGGATGTCATGGTCGATTCCGCTGTCACTATGTGTGCTGCCGCTGCCGAGGAAAAGGCGAGGTGGCATCCGAGATGGGACCGTGCGGTATTTGTATTGAATTGTCTGGGATAAGAATGTGCCAGAGCCATTTTCGTTCACGGACGTCAAGCGAAAAGAGGTGAGGGACAATATTGGGGGGAGGGTGCGATTGCTTGAAGACGAACATCTAGGTTTTTCCTACTCTCTTCATTCGTACATGTGAGGAGTGATACCGTCGGAAAATACAGTATGAAAACATCCTCAAGGATGCCGCTCTTAGCGACGCAATACGCACTTTGGAGACGGAAGATCCTGCGGTAAGTTCTCCCTCGTCATGTCTGCCTCACTCGACGCGATGAGCTTTTTTTCCCGCTCACGAATCCTTTTTTTTTTTCCAAACTGCGAGGTGCAGAAATACACCAGACGCCACTCTCTCGTCTTCCTGCGACCGAACCAGAAGCGCTCTCCAAGGCCCTCGAGAAACACTCTTTGGCTGTCCACTCCCGACGTGATCTGATCCCCATGTCTATTTCTGCTCTCGTGATCGTTCCTTGCTGGACACGTGCATCGTGGTGCACTGAGGCGACTCGTCCGGGCGTATAAGAGGTACGGGCAGAGAGTGCACGAGGCAAATACGCTGCGGGTAGCGTGGTTCTGGGAAGGGAGCGGCCGTTTGGACAGGTGGAGTTGTTGAGGCAGATATTTGGGCTCGAAGAGGACGGGTCTTGAAGGATGAAGCATTCAGACTGTTGGGCAGCTCGTTTAGTCGCTACTTCCCATTTCCAATGTGAACAGCTTGGACCGTGATTTCCTCTATTAACACCTCTGATGTCACTATGACAATGATGACGAGGTTTCGGTGGAGTAAGAACAAACGCCGAGAGATGGTTATAAGCGTGTGAACTGATGCATATCGATAAGGAGGCACGGCGTACATGAATGGACGACCGCACGTCCTTCTTTCCAACACTCTGATACCTGGCCTAGTATGTCTTCAAGCGGAAGGGGGCAGTCAAAGAATGGTGAGTATCTGGGCGAGACGTTTGAGAGTGCGATACTAACGGGAACCCCAAGAGTCGAGTGAAAACAGTTCCTCCTCCAGCACCGTTCACCAACAGCAAGTAAATCCGATCGAAATCAATGATCGAGGCAGCATACTCTCAGTCGCCTTCCTCGTTGATGGGAAACACATCGTGGGCGGTGGCCGGGAAAAAAAGCTCCGACGTTGGCGAGTGGAAGACGGCAGGGAGGTGGGGACGCCAATGGATGCGGGGAGTGAGGTTTGGAACATCGCAGTGTCACGAGATGGAAAGTGGATCGTGGGTGGGACGCAGAGTGGCGAGGTGATGGTGTGGAATGCGGTGAGCCACGAAAAAGTGACCACGTTCAAAGCACACCATTATGGGGTGTTCGCGGTGGATGTCTCGCCGGATGTGTCGAGAATCGCGACCGGATCGTATGACGAGACTGTCTGTGTCTGGTCGCTCTCCACTGGTCTGCGACTGCTTGGCCCCTTGCAACACAGCTGGCTTGTTGCCGCGGTCAAATTCTCACCCGACGGACGCCTCATCGCCACTGCCACGTGGGACCGCAACTCTGTTCGGATTTACGACAGTCAAGACGGCCGTCTCCTCGTCGACGTCCCAATCAAAGTAAGGTCGACTCTCAACCAATCCCTTGCTTGGCCCAGCGATGGCAAGCAACTCTTTGCATTATCTCACGACGGAAACATCCACTGTCTCGACGTGTCCACTGGGAGGACGCTCTCTCAATGGCAAATTCACAGCAACAATGGACCTGGGTACGTCGCCCTCGTAAGCAACGGCATATTCATTGCCGCCTCCGCAAACTCATCGGTCTCAATCTGGGACACTACGACCCACAAGCAAATCGGGTCTGTCATCCAGCATCCAGCTCGCGTCGAAACAATGGCTATCTCAGCAAACTACGACCTTGCGATGGCAGGAGGGCAGGCAATCACCCTTCACAGTCTCCGTGACATCCTTGCCTCATCATACTCTGATCATGTAAGTGCACTTCCATCTCGCTGCGTGGGTGCTGGCCTTGTTGACTGCTGTAGATTTTCGCAGTTCGGCAAATCGGACGCGTGGGGGCGGAAAGGACCGATCTCGAAGAAGAGACAATCGAGTCCCCTCATGCACGAGAGGGTGCGTCTATCGCCACCCTGGGGTGTGCTTCATTAACTTCCGTGTCTATCAGACAGTACAGTGGCGCGTCTCGAGGAAACCGTCCAGCAGCTCCGTGACCAGCTCTCCGACTCCCAGTATATGGCGGAGAGCCTCAATAACACCATCGAGACCCTTCGTGAGTGCACCCATCGCCACCCTAACGCACCCTTCATTCACAACCCCGTCCATCAGGCAGCAAAAATACCCGTCTCGAACACAGAGTGGATAGCCTCGTCCAGATCCTGCACGTGCACGAGCAGAAACATCAATGCGAAGTCCTGTATTCCGAGGGCCGCATAATCGATGCTGCAATCTCTCTTCTCGAGATCACCAACACCGTGAGCGAGGATGTCGGAGCCAACAAGATGATAATGGACTGGTTTGCTAGTGAGTTTTGGTGTCACACACCAGGATAAAGCATTCAATCTCTACCATTAGAGTTTAAGAGCCAATGCATATCGACGCTGGAAATGATTGGAGACGAGGCATCGAGCAGCGAGAAACGGGATGAAGCGGTTGCAGCCTACTCTACTGCGTTGTTACTCAGTCCCTCCACCCCGAACCCGTTGCTAATCAAGTGGGCAAGGACAATGCTAATTTGTAGCTCACCCAACCAAGTGCTGAGTGCCGCCGCCAAGGTAGGGTTTACATGATAATCTGACGTCAGAAGTTGACGGTCTTTGCGAATCAGTTCAAGCTCCCAAGGTTTCTGATCTACCGGGCAATTTGTAGTATCCTTCAAGAGGACGATCGCATTTTGGAGGCGATCGACTGTTTCCGGCAGATGGAAAGTAGACACTCTTTCCACACAACAACGAACATCCCCAAGGAGGAAACAAAGTCCATAGATGAAACCGAGTGGGTTGCAAGTGAGCATTCATTAATTTGTTCGTGGCCCTCGGTGCCCTCTGATATTGAATATCAGACTTCAAAGCGCGTTGTCTCAAGACATTAGAACACCGTGGAGATGTTGCCATGGACTCTGCCTCATACAAGGACGCTGTTGCTCATTACACTACAGCCTTGACCCTCGATTCTCTATCCATAGACCTTTTGATCAAACGAAGCAAAGCACAAG